>JBAJNP010006401.1:5878-25691 GCA_036877545.1 Yasuhikotakia modesta | reverse complement strand
GTGAATATAGCCAAACTTTACTTAAAGGTCAGGTATGTATGGCTGTAACAGCAGAACAGTTTCACGTCTTATTATTAAGTCAATTTCTTTATCTACTGACTCATAATTTATTAACCCAGTTCCTCAAACATCTTTAAAAGGTGTGAGTTATTATGAAATGGCAAATACTTCATATTTGAACTCAAACGGTGTGTTGTAGATTTGGTGACTGTGCCGCTTTAAAGATTAACAAGGATTTCATTTAAACACATTTTTATATTTCCAGGAAGAAAATGAGTGATGCTTGTCTGTTCAAAACTCGCCATCACAAACATCACAAACAACTGTGTCTTTTAAAACTGTGTAGTAAATAAAATAATATTAAATGTTTTCTTACTTTAAGCACACCATGATAGGTTAATTCTTTCAATGTCCTTGTTTTATGTGTCTGACATAAAAAAAACAAAAAACTAATGTTAAGTAGTCGATTATGTCTTTTATTAATACTTTATTAATACTTTATTATTGCCATGAGATACAGAAGACTTTCAAATGCATTTTAGCAATACACAACGCAACAATGTGTGGCGTATTTACAGGTTTGTTTGGGGTCACGGCTTAGGGGTGAATGAATCATATTTGAGTCACTCAGGTGAGCATCAAATATCTTGTAGGCAGAAATGCTAGAAGGCTTTCTCTCTCCCTCTGAAGCTGACTAACAACTCTGGTAATGAAATCAAACCAAGCACATGTGATGCCAGGTGGAATAGCTGGGTGTGAAAAACATCATAGGAAACGGGAGAGAGTGAGGAGAGATGTATTCCATTACAACAGGGCCAAGAGAATGGCTTAATCAACAACATTAAAGAGAATCTTCTCACCTTGAGGACATGTGTAAGTTCAATGGAAATTTTTCTTTTCTCACATGACATCTGTGGATAAACAGGGTCTGAACACTCCCACCCCTGATCAAAGTATGTTAGGTGGTATCCTTGCAGATAAAATAGGATTAGTGGTACATACTGAGCAAATAATTGCCCTTGATTTTAAAATCCTGCATTCAGAGAATAAAGATGCTTCATGTATGCTTAGGGACTACAATCCTGGATGGACGCACAATACTGCAGCTTTTCTAACTTGTTTGTCCCTATTATAAATATGTTGATCATTAATGCCACTATAACTCCAATTTTAATGGCTACTGACATTACACTTAAATTCAGTTAAATAGTTTGACTGACAATACAGTTAAATAGTTTGATTTAATTTATTTATGATTATGATGTCTTTTCCTATTACAGATAAAGGTCATCACAGATTATTAATATAAAATCATTTAAACAGTGGGTGTGTCAAAAGTTCCTGTCAAAAACTCACTGAACAACTGAAAGGTCAAAAACAACTAAAAATGCAACTTTACAAATGACATTTCAATGATCTTGTATTGTTCAACCATTTGATAACAAACTGGGGGGCCATACTGGTTGGTAAATCAGGCTTTAATCCAAAGGTTGCTGGTTCAATTTCAGTACTGGCCCAGTGCTGCCCACTGTTTTATCTATATTTTATCTGTTTTATCTTTATTTATTTATCTGGCAGACACTTTTATCCAAAGGCATACATTTAATCAGTACTTGTGTTCCCTGGATCGAACCCACAATCTTTGCACTCCTAACACAATGCTCTACCAGCTGAGCTACAGGAACACCTACATGTTTACACCTATGTGTTTAATCCTCACCAGTGATGTGTTAAATGCAGACGTCACATTATGGTAATCATAATCTGACAATATATGTCACTTCACTTTCAAATAACTTAAATAATATTAGTGCATTTACAATGTAATATCAATGACAAGAAGTTTCAGCATAAAGAAGTCACTGAGTTGTTTTGGGATGTGTCTTCATACACAAGGCATTGAAAGAGTTAATTATCCACTTGTCTATGTGCTTCCAAACACAAGTCCCCCTAAACCAGCTCAGGGAAACCCCAGCCCTGTGGGATGTTCTGCAACCCAGCCAGAGTCACTCTGAGAAATGTACACAAAGCTGCATTTGCTTAACACTGTGTGTGTGTGTGTGTGTGTGTGTGTGTGTGTCTAGGGGGGCACATCTGTGTAAAACAGCATTGTTGGGTCAGGACTGCTTTGATCCTTCTTTAAAACACACACAGTCCTGTACACACACAAACATACATGCAACCAAATGTTTGATGTCATCTAAGAGAAGCTGACATGCTTAAACAGAGTTTAAATGTGAAATAATGACTGTAAATGTAAAGGCCCAGAGACACATGACATGCCCAGGCAATCACACCGACATGTTATGAGTGCGTTAATGTTTTCGCGGTTTTCAGGACTCTTATACCAACAATTTTGCTTTGATTTTACTGTCACGGCTCATATCCTCTTCAAAACGTATTATAGATGATGATGTGCTGAATCAGGTTTTCATGTTAAATTAAACCTTCTGACTTTGTCTCTGATGTAAGAAGTTTAAGAAAATGTCTAATCTGTATAATGGCTTAAGACAAATGTATGAACATTATTGCAATAGAACACAATATATCAAATCAAGTGATATTTATTATAAGGATAGCATAAACACACTTGTTCTTAGATTTAAAATTAAACAATAAGTATGCTGTTAAAAATAGACAAATTGACTTGGCTGCTATAAAATATATATATATATATATATATATATATATAAAATATATATAATCCACAAAGTTCTCAGGGATATTGATAAATATTTTAAGCAACTTTAAGCAAATAACCAATGCACCAATGAGTCAGAGTTCTAATATTGTACCTGTGAAACAAGTGCTAGCAAGCATCCTTTGCAATTCCGTTGCTAGAAACTTCTTTGTTAAGACACTTGTAAAGCTGCACCTGCAAAGCTAACCTGCAAAGCCTTGACAGTTTGATTCTTTATGTTATCCTCCAAACATCAGACAGTGGAAAACATTCAATCAGCAGTCCGACAAATCAAACAGGAATATCCCATATCCACCTTATTGCAGCACAATATTGCAGCATTAGCAAAACATTTATAGTTAAAATGAACAACACCTGTGCTTATTCTGCAGGAAACCTGTGACAACTTGAGTTTAAGTGTGACAGTTAACTGGCATCACATCTTAACATTTCACCTTATTATACTGCTTAACAAGAAGTTAGTTCTGAGGAATTGTTGAGTATTATTTCAAGTATCACAAAACTTGTTTTAATGTTTTGCTTTTGTTTCACAAAAAAGTGGTGCCAAGTTCTGGTGCCTCTGTAAATATTTTTGTATGTTTTACGTTATGGTAACATTTTTCTTTTATAAATGTTTCAGGTATGGTTGAAAATGTCTGGGTGTTTATGCATGTACAGAATCTCCTTCAAATTAAATGGAAATCACATGTAATGTCAATTGTGTGATGTAGTTTGATTTAAATGTGCCACAGAAATTCTAATGCAATAAAAAGTGTTAAAGCATATTTTTCCTCCCACGTTAAAAACTGTGAGCATTCCCTTTCCACCATCTCCTTCCTGCTGATGGAAACTTTTCAGAGATGAACAATACCCAATTACACATTGAGATAAACACATCAATGCCTACTTCAATTGTTTCAGAAACAGATTGGAATGAAATTAGAATGAAATTGCTGCTTTATATGACTTTTCTGTCTTCAAAAAATGACTCACTCTGCCACAATGACAGGGCTGTTTAATTTTGTAAATACACAATGGTTCTTTGTCTCTTTTGTTGCTTTTGACTTGCAAAAGCGCACAAAATGTTTCTTTTTTTCCTCTCCTTTTCTGGTAAATGCATTAATAATAAGCAGTGACCTACGTTTACATCATAGGAAACACTTGAATGTCATAAAAGTGCAATTTTACTTGTTACAAAATGACTGACTAAATACCACATGTCAGTGTCATGTTTAAAGATGCGCCACATGATATCTTTGTCATTAAACAGCGGCGAATTGTGCTTGAAGACAACCAATGTGACTAACTGTCAAAACAGCGCTCACTCACAGTAAAAGCTAGGAGCAAATGCTGTAATTTGCTGTAGAAATTAATTATCTTGATTAATCAAACTTGTGAAAAGTCCAAAAGAGACAAGAGATGCTGATAAATCTTAAAAAGTGCTCTATAAATTCCCATAGTTTATGATTGTTAAATAAGAAACTAACTTCAATATTGTAAATTATATTAAATAACTGTACAAACAACATTATTAATCCCCAAATGAGTTTATAGACTCAAATTCATGAATCCAAATAACATCACATAACATCTGAACAGTCCATTAACCAAAGCGTAAAGAGTGAGTCAATTCATCAATCAATCAAATCAATCTCTCTAATCCATGTCTACATGTAACAGCACAAGACTCTTTCACTTCATTGCTTACACAAGGAGAAAGAGTAAAGACAACACAGCTATTGAAAATCACAGTGCATGTGCCCCAAAATCCACAAGTGTGCCTATTTTCAGCCCAACACAAAGATAAAGAGGACAATTGGACCCAGCAATATGTTCAATACCCTAGCAATGGAAACAATAGCAGAGTGTCCATGCTGCACTTTGAATGTGCCTATGTACCACTGACCAGAAAGCTTCTGCAAACTTCCCTACAGGGAAGGGGGATGGTTTTTTCAGTTTCGTGGAAGGATCTTGAGTTTTTAGGACCCAATATTATAGCCTAAAGGGATTTGCTTGGGATCCCAATAAATAGAGTGCCTATCCAATTAGAATTTAGTGATAATGAATTCACTCATGAGTTTAGTGAAAAATGCTGCTTACAGAATGCATTGAAAAAAAATCACCTGAACTTGCCATGTTTCTTATTATTATGTTAGTAAATAAATTAAATCAGTTCTTTCTATGCTTTAGAGGGTAACCAAGATTTGAGGAAACAAGATCAAAAGAAACAAGTTTTGGTGGTGAAAACAGGGTTTAATTAATTTTAAATGGCACTTTTGAGAGTTTGAGAGAGTGCTAGAATGAAAAGGAGTTGGAGTGGCCAGTGCTTGGCAACCGGGCTAATCCATGCCCTCATTTTAGAGTCTGACATCAGCCTATAGGCATGTAGATGTGCTTCTTAGTCAGATTTGGGAGGGGTTGGGGTACTCCAGTGTTTGTAAATGCAGCCCTGTTTATCAACTAATTTTATCAAACACACTGGGTTACTGTGTATGTACTACACATTTACATTTAGCATTTACTAGAAATGTATGAAATAATATTCCAAACAATTGAATGCAAAATTAGCAAACTAGTTATGCTTGGAAAGAACAGAATTGTTTACAAATGTCTTGCTTGAAGCATTTTAATCTATGATCTTACTAGAAAGCAACTTTTGTCACTAGCTGGTGGGGTCCAACAGCACCTGCCATCAGTTATCTCTGTGTGTTCATGTAAGTGATCATGACACACAAAAGCAGCAAAATGGCAAACGTAAAAGCTAACCGTCTCTAAGAGGAAACAGCTTCTAGGAGGACTATCATTTTGTGGCCTACATAACGAGAGGGGCTTGATAAGGGCTATACAAACACAGCCTTTCTTTCTCTGCGCAACATGAAACTTCCATGTTCTTGTATGAGTGGCAGGGACATCCTCAACAATTTATGTTCCATTCATGGAAAAGGACAAAACAGGGAGGAGTTAAAACAAAAAACTGTCCACAGAGGAGCAGATTTTTCAAAGCAGAAGTTCCAAATTAATTGTTAAGTTCTATACACCAAGACGTGTTTAAATTTTTTTTTGTTGGGTCTTTAAAAGTTACAGAGTTTATTGGAAATATAAACTGTGTGTCAATAAAACCTCAACTCAACAAGCCTCCAAAACATTTATGGTTAAATTATAGAACTGTAATTTTCAAAAAAGGAATTTTCTCGATTCACAGACATTGTAGACATGTTTTGAAATCACTGTTTTGCAGATCTGCAAACTTGGTTAAATTGCATTAAAAAAAGAGCAAGTCTGCTGTGAAGAGACAATCTCTTAGAGCAGCAAACTTTTAGACTGAGCATTAAAGAGTCAAATGTTTTCAACACTGCTAAACTACCTGTTGCTGTCAAGCAGTATTTTGAGCACTGATTTTGTTGCATCAATGTCTACACCCTTAAGAACGGAGGCTAGCACATTTACTTTCAGTGAGCCGAATTTTTGTTTGTAAGGAAGGTTCCTGGGGCCTTTGTTTTCAGGCCTTGATGTGTGACCAGCAACCCACAGGCCTCCCCTTCACCTCCCGGCCCATTCTGCCAGTTTTCTGCCCACCCATACTGACACAGCAGGGGGAAGGGTTTCAGAGGAGACTGCATCAAAAGCTCAAGGAGAAAAAAAATGCTTTTCAGGGCATTTGTGTGGGAATCGAATGAGGGGCCTAGCTCAAATCCGGTCTCCAGGCAACAGCGGGTGATATGCCGGGGGAATATCATTAAAGTTGGAAACTAAGCATTCTCTCTGAATTAGTAAACCTAATCAGCATGGTTTTAAAAAGAGGAACGGGAGGGGGGATGTAAAAAAGGATGACACACCATCCCAGTTTGTTGGGGTTTGTTAAGTCTGTGTGGTTTTATTTTAGGTGATTACCAGCACAGAAAGTGATTGATTCTTTAAACATTTTTTTATACAGAAACAAACATACTGTATAAAGAGAATGAAGGTAATTAAGTTATACATGGTCAGGCCCCTCCCAGAAAAGGTTGATGGTGAAATACGGTAACTGCAGCGGCTGCAGCTGGCCTTCCATCACAAGATTAATAAGTTGCCGTTTCCAAGCCGACCAGAAAATAGTGGGAACCATCCAGCGCCTCTGTGAATTGTGGGTAACGGCCACAAGCTGCCTTGGGTTTATTGCTGTTTTGTCCCTTTTCTTAAAGTGAAGAAAACATCTGTGACTAGAATGATGTCACCACAAAGTTTCTAAGAGCAGGAAGGACTCTAAACTAATCGTAAACACTTTGGGCAGAATTTAGATTACTGTGGTATAGAAATTGTTCTTTTTAAAAAAAGGCATTTTTGCCTATAATGTTAAGTAATTTTTTACACTGTGAGTGTAATATATTTCGGATGTTAAGGGCTTCACTTTAAAATGTATTCAAAAGGAAAAATAGCACAAATCCAAAAGAATTTGCCTGGTTTGAGGAATAACCTTCCATTTCCTTCTCTGTGGGGTCATACACTAAACACATGATCAATACAGAAGCAACAGGCCAATCAGTTTCTCCACTCTCCTAGGGGCTATGCAGTGGTAGTGCCCCCTAGTGACACTGTATACACTGTTAAGTGAGCTTAACCGTTACTGTGTGACGTGTTATTCTGTATATAGCTTTATTTTTTGCTGAAGCAGGTTCATGCCCACCATGTTGTACACAAGCTAATATAAAACTACACTTTTTTAAATTTAAGTGCTAAAACCACAACCAATCACAATATTAAAAATTTTGACATGGGAAAGGTGTGAGACTGGCAAATGTTATGTCCCATATTTTTAACTCTCTCTTTGAATTAAAGCGCAAAACACTAAAAATAAAACAATTCAAAAAAGAGTCAATAGTTTTTTTTTCATTTATTATGCTTGGTTCAGGGCAGCCATTGTTGAGGCTAACTGTAATGTAGCTTTTTGTGTCAGTGTTTGTAAACTCAGTCTCTGAATTTGCCAGGCTCTGAATTTTATACACAATTATACTATTGTGTACAATTTGACAACTTAAAATAAGTTTCAGAAATATTTCTAACATTGCATTTGAGGACCAATGCCATCACCCACTCTTTTTATTTTACTGCAGTCAGCTGCATTTATTTATTTATTTATTCATTTGACCACTTTGAGGATTGGACCCCATTGAGACCGACTGCAGTGAATAAGGCTTTGTGTGCCAGTGTCCGTAAAGTTCAGATGAATCCAAATTAGCTCTTAACATTTAAAATGGGCCTTTGATTCAGGTTTCATAGCACTGTAAGGAATACAGTGGGTGTAATGAAGCAGTGCCCAGAGCAGATAAGAGCCTATATTATAGGTAATCACCACTCTAATGCAGCTTTAACACAACAGGGAAAAGAACTGTGGGATGATTATTGCACAGGCATTGTATTCGCTCAACCTATAAGTAGAAAACACACCTATTACCCATCATATTGAAAATAGGCAATAATTAGATCCAATTACTGGTGTCATAGTGGCAAAAAAAACTTTCCCTGCCCCAGTTGTGGTGGTTAACTCTCGAAATAACTTATGTGCCATTCAGTGTGTTTCAGGCAACATGTACTTATACTGTTAGACTTTCCTTTATAGCTCATGACTCCACAAAGACAAAAGTCAGATTCGCCTATCAAGAAACTACCTGACAGTACTACAGGTAAAGGAAAACTTTGACTGTTGCTGGTGCTTCCATCAGGTCCTTTGACATCAGCCCATTGGACGGGGTACATGGCCTCTGCGGTATCTGCAGATTGCACACTGCCCTGGAAAGACAAACCTGCTCCCAGAAGAAAATTAGCGCATTTAGCTGTCAGCACAAGTCTCGCTTTTCAATCCCGAGCAGCACAGAGACAGCCCTGCTTTTTTTGCTCTCCTCTGTCCCCTTTCCTTTCTTTTACAGGAAACTCAATCTCTACATAGCTCAGAGATCAAGAAAAAGGTGTAAACTGCGCATAAAATGCAATAGTCTGTCCCTCTATCTGATCCTTTAGATCCCCCGCAAGTTTCCAGCAGGTATTTTTAACCTTGTGGTCTGTGAAATCATAACAGCTAGTAACAGACTGTATACATAGACTGTATTCTGTAAGACTGTAAAACTACATTAAAACTAAAATATGAAGTCAAACACTATTGTAACATAAAACACTGTCACTTCACTTTGTCTTTAAAAGGCATGTTTAAAAAATTCGTATGAAATTAAATGACATTTTTCTTTTATTTCAAGAAAACGTTGTGATGTTTATGGTGTTTTAGTCTATACAAAAGAAATAAATGGATATTGTAAGTAACATTTAAAAATTACATGTAAGCACTTTAACATTTGTTTATATTTGCCTTTCTGTGTAAAGAAACAAACCAGTTTCTTTTAACAAAACCAGTTATTTGCTGTAATTGCCCCTCTTTGCCCTAGAATTCAGATATTGTTGCGGTTTACATGCATTCTAATGTTGTTATATAATGGGTTTGACAAATACACAAGAACCAATAAAGTTGGTGTCATAAATTTCAAACCTGCACCAATTACTTTTATTTAATGTAAGAGAGCAGCAGGAACATGCTGCTGAATATCGTGAATAAATGTGTGTAACATGAAAAAACATGCTGAATACTCTTACCAAAAGTACAGTAACAGTTTGATGGAACAACAGTATCATATAGCAATATCGTGGTTCTCTGACATGTACTGCGGTACCATATTCATTTGAAATAATTCCCACCTGGTGTTTCAAACTTTTAAAGTGATTAAATAAAACAACTTACCAATATTTTTAAACACTTGCTATATGGTATATGCTGAATAATTTGTTATACCATGGCATTTGCATGTAAGTATGTAAAATATGTAAAATAATATGAAACACCACAGAAAATGACATATTAAACTTAGTGAAACATTTGGGTATTGTTTGTCAGTTTCGCATGTCTCTTACAATGTAGGCACTGTTTTGTATTATATAATGGTTCTAGTTTTGTCACATTACTCACTTGCAGTTTATATGGGGCATAGGCAGTCATGTTGTACAACAGCACTGTTGTAGGTACCGCCGGCTCTACTTACACCTAGCTGAGAGTAAACTATATCCTCTGTCATTTTGTGAACAATGTGAAGTGCGGTTCTCTGAACAAAATACATTTAAACTTGCAGCTGGTGAAAAACAGCTGTGGTGGGTCTACAGGGATGAATCCACCTGTTCTGTCAGAATAAGAGATTAGGAGCAAGGTTGGCATGGCTGGTGTGTGTGTGTGTAGGTGTGTGTGTGTGTGTAGGTGTGTGTGTGTGTGTGTAGGTGTGTCCGTGTCCCCACGGCCTGCCACAGGCCTGACCCAGATCACATTTGAGTCTTGCCCATTCGCACGGCACTTCTCATCTATCCGTCGCCAAGGAAGCAGACTGGATGCAGGAACAACAAGTCATTTGTACCTGTAGAGGAGGACACTCCTGGGAAACAAACAGATGAGCCTCCCCCTGAATAAAAGCCTTTCTCTCAGGGTAAACAGAACTGCATGAGAATATACAAACTATCAGGAGCATCGCACTTAACCCTTTCACTGGCAAAGAACTGGGGCAGCCGAGCACATCAGAACTAATGCAGCTGTAAGAGATAAAGGAGAAACTTTAGCATGACTCAGTCTGTGTCACAGGAGCGGCTACTGCCAGGCTTTGTAGTCAATGAAAATGACTGCATGCATAAACGTAACCAAATAAAAAATGGAAACATTGCACAGGAATTGAAATTATATAATAATTTCAATACCTTTTTTATATAATGCAGTTCAGGATCTTCTTTAGAAGAAAAACAACAAAGTGTTTTAGTGTTTTGTACTGTTTTCCAAAAAAAATGTATATTTGATTAAAAAGATTATAACATGATAAATTACAAAATGACAAATTAATCAAATGTATTCTGTGTTTTTGTGTGTTTGTTTTTAGGAATGTTTTAATACAATTCTGATATAAATTCTGCTAGCATTCCTTCAGTTGGTAGAGCATTGCGTTAGCAGCGCAAATGTTGCCGGTTCAATTCCCAGGGAGCACATGTAGTGATAAATGTAATGTAAATGTAGAGTAAAAAGTAAAGAAAGTTTGCTGCAAACATTGAGAAACTTTCCTTTGGTGAACAATTTAATGCAAAACTTTACCATTTCTGTTTCACTACAATTGGACTAATTTTGACACTCAATTTGCAAGTCTTTAGATGGAATTTAATTTAAAGCTACATTTCCTGTGGCACAGAAATCATTCCAAATCCATGACTTATACAACAATGCCTGTGATAACCCAATATGTACACGATGACACTTATGTCCTTTTCTATCCCACAGAAATTACTCCTCAGCTGAACAATGGTGTTCCTCATATCAAACCAAGGCAGGACTACCACACATCTGTTCCCAAATACTCAAGACAATAAACAATTCAGCGTTGGTTTTTACATCTAATTCAGCCACCACCGTCAGACACAAATGGAAATTACGAGTATCGTCCCACTGTTTCAACTTTCCCAGAGTTTGTGTTAGATCCCTATTATCTTGGGCTGAAGTTAATTAAAGTGGCAAAGTCGAAATCAATGGAGGATTTCTCCAACAAACTGATGGTCAAACATGAGTGATAGGCATGACAGGAAGATTACAGAGGGACAGAAAACCTCCAACTGCCACGAGTCGCCAGTTGTACACTATACTGAGAATTTTACCCTGAGCTCATTTTAGGAGAAAACGAGGCAGCAGCTAGTCAAAAGTCTGTCTTTCCCTCATAATGTGAGCACATCTTGTAATTCCATAGATCATTACCAACTTTCCAAAACTTAATTTTGCAATTACACATGCAATTAATTAATATCTGTGCTGTCATTACACCCCCCAATGTATTCGCAGTTAAAATTAATGTCACTAGAAATAAAGTGTTCAAAATGAATTGGGAGGGATGGGTAAGATTGCTATTAATGGATTGTGCGGTTAATCTGCTGGGAAGCTAAGGGGATACGCGCTCTATCACGTTTAAGTGTCTAGCGGGATCTGAAGGCAGTCGGCGCTGAAAGCTCCCAAAGGACAGATTAATAAAATCTGGGCACATTGAGAACGCAGAGCGTATCTGAGGAGCTGCTGTATGACACCAGCGGCCACCGTAGAGTCCCACATCTGTTTTCAGAGCCTCAGACTAGCTCTTATCAATAGACAGAATAAATATGATCAAACAGCAGTAAAATGAGAGTGTGACCTCTAATTTTAGCAGGAGACAGCCTGGTAATGAGATGATGGGATGTTCATAACTTTACAAAGTGTAACTTCCTGTGTATCAGAGGCGTGGCTGTAAATACAGACTAATAGAAAAGTACTGTATCTCAATCTTTCAACATGTTTACACAAACATTTAGCATGCACTTCTATTCAAAAGCACTTACAGTGGATTTGAGGTGTACATTTCTTTGTGTGTGTTCCTCTGCATTGCTAACACATTGCTTTACCAGTTGAGCTATAGGAAAATGAAACATCTTTACAGCAGGTCTTTAAAGAGCAAATTCACCCCAAAATTTTAATTCTTCATTCATTTACTCACCCTCATAAAAAGGAATCTCTCAGTTGTTTTTTTTCTGTCCAAAAAAACAAAATTGTGTTACATTTTCAAATACCGCATATTTATGCAAAAACTTACAGGACATTTGTTATTTGTCCATGTATGACACAAGCCATGCAAATCACAATGAGGCATGATATTATTCAATATAAAGCAGTGTCAGAAAAAAAACTCATTTGTTTTTTTGGGGAAGAAAAAAGAAGATTAAACCAAAGCATTACTGTAATTTGTCCTTGAAGTTTGACAACTTACAAATAAAGCTTTATTTAAAAAGTTGTTTTATAAGATTCTAGCAATGGCCACAAAAGTCAAGCTCCAAGGTGGATTTATCTTGCTCAGGTTTGGACGAGCTGCCACTGCACAAAACACTGATGCTATTTGATTACCATTGACAGATCGCATGAGTTTGCATGTTAGTGACACTAAGAATGTGAAGAGGAGGAGGCAAATGAACTGCATACTTTGTTTCGAACAAGTTCATGGACAGTTAAAGCCACTTTTGACAGCAAACCTGAGCCTACCTGCCATTAACCCCTCTTCAGTTACTAGATGATGTGTTTGAAAGAATGAATAAATGATAAGGGTTAAGCACTTTAAGTTCTATTTTAAAGCCTTTTGTGGTTGTCAAAAGACCAGAGCACCGGGATAAGGTATACAGAAGAAGTGCATTATACCTGGACTCTCACTTACCCCTTATACTGATCTATATACTGATCTATAAAATACATTTTTAGTGAACCTAATTTAAAGGCAAAAATATGGGTGAAATTAAGAGCAAATCACAAGATTACAACATATTTTAAGTTCAAAGAATGTTTTACTAACATTTCTAGGTAACCAAAAGTTGAAAATCTTACTCTTTTTTACATTTTTTAAATGTATTTTAATTGTTTAATTTTATTGACATTGTATTAACATTAACACCATTGTATGTATTAACCACATTAACATAAATACTTTGTTATAAAACATTTTTCTTCAAATCCACTAACAAGTTAAGAATATCATTTTATAGATAAATAATGTATATATTTATATACATTTAAGCATTTTAATCTGTATCATGGTTTCAGGAATAGATATTTTATGCAGACATATATATAAAATATATAAATAGAAGTTATATATAACTTTTATAATAAAAATGTCTGCATAAAATATCTATTCCTGAAACCATGATACAGATTAAAATGCTTAAATGACAATCAATCATCCTTGTAATACGTTAAGGTAATTAGCAACTGGAAAACCTAATTACTCTGCTGAAACCCAAGTCCTGCCTCTCCTGTTTCCTGCAACATGCTTGACAGGATTGATCAAATAACAGCCATCACACTCTTAATGCCTTTTCTCCCACAATCTATTAGACATATATATTTAAACATTACATCTACATTGCGTAAAACCCAAATATTTAAATCAAGAAATGAACAGGACATTTTATTAAATCTGAAAAAGAAGTAAATACAAAATTGTGACATTTTGTTGTTTTGTTGCATTTTAAACAACTGGTTCCCTTTCAAGGGAACTTGATTCTGCATCAGGTTTGAGGACCGCGTTTCAGACCCACCTAAGTCTGAACACATGTAAAATCAGCCTATATTGATGTAAAATCTACCCCATATATGTTATAAATATATATATTATTATGAGGATTATTAGAACTGGACTTTCTGGCAATGTGGAGACTTCTGCCCAATTTGTTCTCATGGCTGTTAAGTACAGTAGAAAAAGGGATATAGAAGTTTAGTTTGCCTCTCATCATGCTTATTTCAATGGCATTTTGCAGACTGTAGTAGTAGGGAAGCAGCATTTAGTGTTGCCCTGGGAACTAGAAGGAGAAACAGGCTCTAGAACAAGCTCCTCCTACCATGAGAGATCTAGGCTTTCAATTCTGGATTTGTGTCACTTGAATTGGTCTCTGAGGAAATACAGATTTAAGATGTTGACGCTAAGATTGTGTCAAATTCAGCCCGAGGACAGATTTGTCACGAAACAAAGGAAATACTGAAGGAAATACATATTTTTACATTAAGATCAAAGTCAAAGTGGAGTTTATTGTCATTTTTATTGTCAACCAGACAGCACAAGGCAGTAAACACAGACCGATAACCAGTTCTGTACCAAGGTGTTTTTGGTGATTATGTAAAGTGACACAGTGCAAACATTTAATAGTGCAGATATAAAAATGATAAGAGTGCAGAGGTGTTCAAGTATTTTACAGTGGGTTATTTAACAACCTGATGGCAGGGGGGAAAAACTGTTACAAAGTCTGGTCATGAGGGACCGAACGCTTCGGTACCGTTTACCAGACGACCAAACACAAACCCCGGGTCAAGATCTGACCATGTTGCTGACAAAAATATTTAAAGTTGCAATAATACCTTTATAAACATAAACATAAAATTGCTTTACTACTATAGTCTCATAAGGTCAAATAATGCTAAACAGACATTTCACAGGAAATCAGACCTGACAGCTGTAATTGAGCTGCAAATCATCAAAGCTGTAAAAACTCACTCTTGTGAATAGGAGTAAGGTAAGAACACACAGATCTGTTAAATGGTTGCTCAATAGCTGTTTTGTTCATATTAATCCAGAAAAAATTAGATTGCAGCTTTAAGATTACATAACGTTTATATACGCATAAGATTACATACATACTGTAACTATATAAAGTTACACCAAACAGTAATGGATCACTGACTGAAAGGTGTCAGGGATATAATCTGTCTGCGGTGTTGTTTTATACATGGCCCTGCTCAGGCTTTCTGGATCCAGGCTTCTGAAATCCACTGGCTGGCATCATTGTGTTTGTTATGTGCACTGACCCACTCCTGAACTCTAGACATTATACAAAAGAATCAAAGGTAAGCAATCTCCAAATACCCAAAATGCCTCTCTACTCTCATGCCAGCACCTCTGATTGGTTTCCTGATTGATCTGAATGTTACAGAGGACATTAGTAAACACTGTGGTGCCATAAAAACCAACATAATCTCATGGCAATTCAAAACTATTTTACATGTTAGCGATTTGCTGGCTTTTTTATCATTTCGTATGTCATTCCTACATGTAATTTTGTTTAACCTGCTTTTATTCCAGTTAGGGTTGGGTTCAGGGGTGCTTCATGCAGGAATTTACTTAGTAAACTAAGTAAAGTGAAGTGCAGTAAAGTTTTAAAACCGAGAACCAGTTTTTTATTCAACTAATTGTTATTTTGTTGTTATTTAACTGATACCGCATGATTGTGTTGATTTTTTCATTTTGTGAACAAATCCTTTAAATGCTTCAAAATAAAATATATTATTTAAATATTAAATATTTTTAAACATTTATTGAACAAATAAATGACTTTGAGGCATTAATGGCTGATTTATAGTTTGGTATAGTTACCTGCACTGAAATATAGCATTGAACCATTTTTACAAGGTATTTTTAGTAAAACCTTGGGGTTATTGATTTATTTTGGTTGTCCACTTTAGACATTCTACTAACTATAAGTAACTTTGCAACAGCATGTCAACTAACTCATTCAACTATTAGTAGACTCTTACTGTGAGGGTTGATGGAACCATATAGTAAAAAGAGGGCAGTCTAAAATGTTACGAGACCAGATTTGGGTTCTCTATCTCACACCCTCTAGCGCCACCAGCTTTAATTCTTTAAAATCTACTAGAAATATATTTTAGTTTGGAGATAAAACTAGGCATATAAATAGTGTTTCTGTAGCTAAACTAGTAGAGCATTGTGTTGGCAGTGCAAAGGTTGTTTTGTTTCCTGGGGAACACATACTGATAAATTGATCTTGAATGCACTGTAAGTTAGATAAAAGCAACTGCCAAATAGAAGGTTATATTAATTATAATGTAAAGGTAACTATAAATCTAATATAAGCAAACTGCCAGAGAAAACATATACCATCTCCCTATGACACAGTCAGCCACATTCAGAGCTCGAATTATGGAGGGATGGCACAATTTTCTTGTTGAAAAACATTGCAAAATTATTCCCTCTGCAAAACCACCACCCCCCTTGCCATGCCCCCTTTACCATTTGTTTAGTGTTATGCATTATGTAAAGCTTATCATGTAAATATGTAAAATTTATTTACAAATATATATATTGACAATTGGTCAATCAGAACTTAATCAGAATAAATAGCAGTGTTACAAGTAGAAGCACAACTATGATAATGACACTCATAACGTGATCACTGACCATTTAAAGAGGTTTTCAGTCAAACTGCCAACTCACTCTGTTCATGATCAGTTATACAGAATATATAAAGAAAGAGCTACTGTTTTATGTAATTGATCATTTAACCTAACCTCCATAACCTAGCTTTGACTAGTGATTCAAATTAAATTTGCTTATTGGCAAGGGCTTAATCCTTTCATTTGACAGTATATGGTCACCATTGGTTTGAGCCAACATTAGTATGTTCAGCATCCTCCTCCTGCTCCATCATTAGTTTCCTCTTCAGTAAGCAAGCAGATACCTTTAATACAGAGGATCAAAGAAGAATCCTCAATCACCATTGTTTATACTGTGGTGGTTGAAAGACATCTACTTGGCTAGCAGTGGTAAATATATTATTTATTCATTTGGCAGACACTTTTATCCAAAGCAATTTATTTTATCCTTAAGCAATTTAAGGTATACTTTTTTCAGTATTTTTCAGGTTGTGGGTTTTGCATTCCCTGGGATCCAACCCACAACCTTTGTGTTGCTAATGCAATGCTCTACCAGTTGAGCTAAAGGAATGTCTAATGTCCCACTCACAAGGCTACCCACAGCTCTATAGACCATTGAAACACTCTTACAATATGTATTCCATTGTTTTAGTCTACCAGAAGACCCTGTATCTAACCAGGGCCTCCAAATATTAAGACACACTTTCTTCCTCCTGTTGGGAGTCACAAACCATTGGTTTGAATTGACTGAGTGGAAGATCCAAAAGATTGGACAATTCATATGGCCATACTGACACAATCATACAGCTTAAAACAGTATCTTCCCAGGTCCGAGAATGCGTAGTACTGTTTTCTTTGGTCAGATGTGCTTTCAGAGGTTCCAGCTGTGAATTACTGGTTCAAGACAGCGAAAGGGTCTGGGACTTAGTAAACATTCACTTTTATGGAGACAGAAGAGCCAAGCTGATGCCTAAAGAGCTGCTATCAGGAACATACATATGACAATGTTTTACAGTCTAAGTTCTTACCATTAAATAGTATGTCCTTCTTACCATTCAGGGGCAAGCCATTTAAGTCATTATATGTCAAATCAACAACCATTTGGGGTTTTTGATTTGACCAACTAAATGCGGGGTTGTTTACCAACTCTTAATGCAGTACATGTGATTTAAACAACAAACCTCACACCTTCATTCTTGGGTGGCTTGCAGTCATAATGTTTCCCCATTATATTAAATCTTCTTTTTGTGTTCAGAAGAAGACATGTTGTCATATAGATTTGCAATAATGTCAGTGTGAGTAAATAAGAAAATTGAAAAATCTATTCACTTGACTAAAAAATGTTTTTTCAACAAATATGGTTTTATATGTCTGTATGGAGGTTTGTTTGTAACAGTTCCCCAGAATACCTGAATCAAAGTAAACTAGGGTAATTGTTACTGTGTGCTAATATTCCACCTTCTGCTCTATGCTTGATTCGAATATACGAAGATGGTTGTGGATGGTTGTTACCAAGACGACAGAGTGTCATTTTACCCCATAGCCCATTTCCAGCCTGTTACCAAATTACTAAGTGCCAGGGCACAGCTTCAAAGAGCAAAGAAGGATGCTGTTAATGTAATGAAACTGTACACTCATCTGTTTAAAACATGGCCTGTCAGCGTGGAAGTAAGATGGACCAATTATGCCTTTACCCCTCTTGGCTAATATCAACATCTTGGCAGCTTTAAAGTTTTCTACTCTGACATGTGTGCCTTCAAGCAAGATACTATTAATAAAGACGTATGTCTTGGATTTTAAAGCTTTGCTTGCATGTTTAAAAAGGAGTTTAAATTCAGGCTTAAAAATATCAAAATATCTCAGTACAAGTACACATAATTTTTAAATATGTATATTTTCAATTTAGTAAGTGGTGTCATACTTGATCATACTTCATCTGAGGGCTGAAGACAAAAATATTAAAACTGTATTGAATGTTTGTGCATACTTAAACTGTATTATTACTTTTCTAAATAATTAATTATAATTTCACATGACAAATAATGAACATAATAATCCAACAGTATATCAAGGTTATGAAGGGTTTTATAATGTAAAATTGAAACTTCAGGTGAAGTAGGTCATGGGCCATGATGAGGAAACAAACATACAGGCTTCAGAGTATTTACACTAGTTCATTAGTAACAGCTGGTTTCCAAGCAACTTGTGGTAGATGGTGGAAGACGATTTCCTGGAGGGCCTATTTACCATTTTGCGGTCACTCTTCCTTATTGTCTTTCTCAATTTAATCCTCTATTGCTTTCTTTCGCTCCTTTTGTCATAGATATGTTTTAAGTGTGTCTCACTTACTCTCTCTTTCTGTTTCCTTCATTTTAGTGGGCGGATGGGAGCAGATTTCAGTTCTAACTTATTTTTAAGGCAGGGCAGAGCTCCACCCAGTAATGCAACCCTATTCTCTGCCACACATTGTTCAGCCATATTCCCCCGGTAACTGACACACTTTGCAACCATCATCGGATGCTGTGGGAGCCAGTTCACACCCACCACTGTGTCTGTCCTGTCAGCCCTGCTAATTTAATACTTCCTATTAAACAGACAGACCATCCCCTGCCTGTCCAAATGCTGAGGGCCGCTTGAATTACATGCAGGTAAAATAAGCTAGGTGAGGAACTTTTCACTCCAGCACATTTTAATAGATATTTGGGTAAAATATATTCCTTGTGTTGAAAATATGCTGATCTGGTTGGGTGATAAAGTCAGCAGCACTATCTATGTGATATTAAGCTAAGAAAAATGTAATCAGAGCTTTAGATTTAAATGATTGAGCTTTTGAACACGCAGGATTTATTTCTATATTGATTTAGACAAAAACAACGGATTGAAAAATCCATTAATTAGACAATGAAGCACTATGACAATTAAATGTCCTTAAATGAATAAATTAAATGACTAAAATTACATCAAATGGCTTTAATCACTCAGCCTTACAGCTTATACAACAAAATATGTTAGAGGTAAGCTAGATCTGTCTTTAAAAGTACACTATGGCTCTAGGGGTACAATGCAATGGAATATCTACATTTAAAGTTTTTATAAAGTTATTTGTCGGGCCTTATGGTTCCATAAAGAACTTCTAACATCCACAGAACCTTTCTTTTGCATAAAAGGTTCTTTGTAATGATAGCTATAGGAAGAAAATGACAGACTACTCAAGAATTTTGACTAAAACTTTCTCTGGAACCAAAAAATGGTTTTTAGTAGCTTTATTTTTAAGAGTGACTGCAGGTTTAAAAATGTTTAAACATGTTCTGATCATCATATTCTGGACTTTTGCAAACCTGTGTTTGTGTGTGTGTGTG
>JBAJNP010006400.1:0-25691 GCA_036877545.1 Yasuhikotakia modesta | reverse complement strand
AATTAGTTGATTCAGATGATTAGGTTAATAGCTGGTTTAGAGAACCTTTTCATGATATGCTAATTTTTTGAGATAGGAATTTTGGGTTTTTATGAGATGTATGCCAAAACAATAAAAGGCTTGAACTACTTCAGTTGTGTGTAATGAATCTAAAATATATGAAGTCTAATGTTTATCAGTACATTACAGAAAATAATGAACTTTATCACAATATGCTAATTTTTTTAGAAGGACCTGTATATGAGGTCTTCTGATCCCTGTGTAGTGTTAAAACTATCTGCTTTCTAACAATTGATGTGTTTTTTTTTAAAGGACCAGCTTGAGCATTTGTATAGAATTGGACCAAATGTGCCTTCTGAAAGGTACAGCAGTTTCAAAAACTGATTTTTATTGGGCAAATTCTATGGCTACATCACTAAATCTTGTTATTTATTGTTAGGGTGTCCCAGCTCTTGTCTTGTGCCACTACTTTGTGTTCTCAAGAGTCTGCCAGCTTAAGCCTGCCTGACTTTCCTGTGGACAGTCTCCCATCTGCCCTCACAGTTCTGGTATATTACACACCACATTAGATTTTCATAGATGTAGTGGGTAATTTTTGTGTGGTTGTCTCTGCATATCACAGAAAGATAAAAATTAATGCACACCTTATCTGTAAGTGATTCCAGTATTTAGATCCCTTTCTCTGTGTAGTTTTTTAAGATCAGTTGTACGTTTGCAGAACCTGTTTCCTATGCTGTCAGCACAGCAGCTGATCCAGAGGCTTTACCCATATGAGGTCATGCTGGGAAAAGAGGGCCGCACTGCAGTAGAGGGGGTACTCGGTGTAAGCACCCCTTCCTGTTTCTTCTATTTTTTCCCTTATTAAAGGGGATTCTGTCCTGCCTGAAATCTAGTGCTAAAAGATCTGGTCATTTTTCAGCATTTCATGAATAGTCAGTATCTACTAATGAAGACTCTCTGCATTTTTAGAGGTTTGAGTTGACTGACGGTAATAAGAAAACTTCTCCAACTGCAGTGGTGGATGTTGAGCCTGCGAGTGGAGTTCACACAGGACAAGCAATGGTGACTCTCAAAATGTCAGACAAGAACATCACCCTTCAGGTCAGGACACAAACACAGTGCTGTTTTACATGAATATCCCTTTGATATTGTCATATTCAGTAGTTATTTTATAACGAGTGACTCAATCTACTTCATCCCCATACTTCATCAAATCTGTGGTTTCTCCACAGGTTCCTTCAGGAACACATCCGATTCGCCCACCCAATAGCAGCCCCACGTTCATCAGCACCCCCACCCATGACCGCCTTCTGGCTGAGATGATGCAGTCCCACCTCGTCAAAGACATTTGTCTGATCGGAGCCAAGGTACATAGCAACTTCCTGTGGCGACCCTTGTTGAGTGAACTAGAAAGTTGATAACTCAATAGCTCACTGTTTAAACTGCCTGTCAAGGTAGCTTAAAAATCCCTCATGACTGCCTATGCTTGCATCATGGATTGTATTGTTGTAAAAAATGTTCAAAGGTGCTTATAATTTAGATCAACCAAACAATGAAAATTTGTTTGTTTTTTTCAGGGCTGTGGCAAATCTGTGATTGCTAGAGAGTTTGCTGAAATGCTGGGCTACAGTATTGAACCAATTATGCTTTATCAGGTAATTTCAGAACATTATGAAAACAGTAAAGACCACTTTAAGTGGTTTTACTTTGCTTAAGAAAAACATTTAAAGAAATGCTTTAAGTACAAGTTAAGCTCTATGGACAGCATTGGTTGTATGTTGGGTAAAAAAATATCTTTTTGATTCATTGCTCAGTGTAAAAGGAAATTAAAACTGAAAACAAAAACTTTGTCATGTATAGAGATAAAATAATGTCTTGGCTTAAATCACTCTATACATCAATCAATCATTCTAAACATTTCCCCTATAGACAGTTATAGTGTTTGTACACGTTATGGTTTGTTCCTTCATCCCTTCTTTATTTAATTGTTCTGTTTGGATCTAAAAGTACCTTCCCCATGTCAACAGGGTTTTGTGTTTGCTCAGTTGTGTGCAGCTGCAGACAGTGAGGTTTATGAACTAGTGTTTGGGATTGATGGGTAGAACACAGTGCTGTGCTGGACATCAGCACACAGAGCCAGAGGTTACTCACCACAGGGGTCACACTTCTCCCTGTGTTTTCCATCAGAAACTATTGTTGTTTTTAATATTTGTGATTCTTGCAAGACCACACAAAATATGTTGCAGTTTCAATCCTTAAATAGTCATGTATTTATGTGATCTTGACTCTGTTCTATTTTGGGATCTGAGTCGTACTCTGTTCTCAATCTCCCCCAGTATTGGTAAATGCTTTGGCCCAGTTCTGCTGTCGGAACACAGCCGCTGTCTTCCAAAGCAGCAGGCAGTATTTTAAGGCTTGTTAGGCACACCACTGACTACACCACTATATACTTGGTTCTTATGGTGAGGTATAACTCTCAGGTAACTTTTTCCTCTTCACCGTTCAAATCATCCCCATTATTATGAATGGAATAATGATTGCTCAGTAGCTACCATTGACAATCCAGCCACAGTTTTGTCTAAGCACTAACCTAAAACCACTTCATGTGACATTTATTTTTGTCAGTTTCAGACAAACACACAACAAGATTGAATCACAATGCTCTTTTTCACGTACCATTAGGGGTTTTGATCTGTGTTTAACTATACTTGTCTTTTTGGCAAAGTTTCCACACTGCCACAGCCATCTTTTCAACGCCTCTGGGAAGCTTTTTCAGTCACACTAGATACATACATTCAAACATTTAGTGATGCATTCAGCATGCATTCAGTCACACAATGTTTAGTAAATGATGATTGACTCTTTCTACAACTTTACTCACTACATATTCCCTGTTTATAGAAATAGAACTGTGCCAATTTGTTGGACTTTAGTTAAGTGTAAACATCAGCACAGGTAGTTAAACTGCGTGTGCATTCAAAGCTGGAATGCCAGGAATTCTGTTGGCTCAGATAGGAGAGAGCAGGAAAAGGAAGCTGTCTGTGCAAGTTATTTTTTCCCAGTAGGAGCGTAAGGTTGCAGCATATGGGGAAAAAGGAATTTTGAAAGCAGTTTATCTTGTTGGATGACTGCAGCCCTTTTATGAACTCACACAGGCCATGGCTCGTCCCTGATGACATTGAATGCTTTTTAGTGGAGTGTTGTGGAAAAACACAGCGTCATCAAAGTCAACGTCTGCTTTGTGTGTATTTATAGCAGTGCTTGCTTAAGATTTGACTGTGTGTGCCTGTATGGTAGGACATGACAGCTAGGGACCTCCTCCAGCAGCGGTATACCCTGCCTAATGGAGACACAGCTTGGAGGGCTTCCCCGCTGGTCACTGCTGCTCAGGAGGGCAAGCTGGTATTACTGGACGGCGTCCACCGTGTGAACCTAGGCACTCTAGCCGTGCTTTCTAGGTCAGTTCTAAGCCACACTGCACTTTTCTGAGCTTAACCTGTATATGGAGGCATTTATTTAGAGTCTATTCACACCAGATGTTTAGCATAAAAGTGAGCTATTAACTTTATAAATGATCAGTCTTGATTTTTTTGCTTTGTGGCTGATAAATATGTAAAAAAACACACCTTAGGTTGTCTCCAGACAGCTCTTTTATATTTAGGCAGAAGGCATACAATTACAGCCCATTATCCACTGCACTGTATTTTTCCATGAGTGATCCATCTCCTTATCCGTATGCTCTCTCTGATGTTACACAATAAGAGTCAGACTCAAATTGCATCTGCCATGTGAGCACCACTGCTGTATGTGTTGAGTGCTTGACACAAGGCCATGGCTGTCACACACAAGAACATAAACACGATTTTAAAGCAATGCCTCTTTTGCTACATAGTCATTGTGAGGCTTCAGGAGTGACATTGTTCAAACATTATTTTAAATTGGTGCTATTTGCTCACTGTTTTAGATAAGTGCATGTGCATCCAGAAATAACTATACTCATTGTACAGAACAAGATTAGAGGAGTAGTGGCAATCCTAATTGACTGCAGTGTTAATGTGGCCTCTGTAATATGCACCATACCCAGTCTAAAATATTACCAGTTTAATGATTCACCCTTTTGTTTATGTAAGCTTGTAGATCAGAGGTCAAGTCTCATGTTCAAAATGGGTTGGTAAGATGATGTTTAGTAACTTTCTACAGGCTTTAGACTAAGCAAACCCACATGCTATTTCTATGCTTTGAAAACATCTTTAGTGCAGATTACTGATCCTCTCCCACTGCTGTAATGGTTGATTTGCTAGGTTAATAATCTGCTCCACTGTCTCAGGTTGCTGCATGACCGAGAGTTGGCCCTGTATGATGGTACTCGACTCTTGAGGTGGGACCGTTATCAGAAACTAAAAGAGGAGCTGCAGCTCACTGACCAGGATCTGCAGGACAGGTAATCATCTGATAAGATTCACCCCAGTGCCTTTTCATATGACTTCATTACTATTTTAATGCATTGTAAAGGATGTCTGTAACTTGCATTGACTTAATGTAAAAATGTAAAGCATTAATGTAATCCATTTACATTAATGCTTTATTTTGCACTGTGATGCAGAGTTGTGATGTCACAGAAGTCTCTGGAATTTTTTGCCTATTTTTTGTGTGCCCAAAACACTGTACACCCGATTGCTTTTAAGTTCTAGCACACCTCTCCTTTTTTTGGATTTGACCTCTCATTTATTGGTCTATGACAAACAGGTTGAGTTATTGAAAGTTTTGTTCAAAAAAAAAGCATAAGTATTTAAGTAATATTAAGTAATAGTGATGCTTAGCTTTAAAAGCAATACTAATTAATGTCCCAAGTAACTTCATTAAGAAAACTCCCTAAAAGCTGAGAAGATGCAGTTTTGTCTGAAATATGCAACACGAACATTTACTGTAATTAGTAGTAAAACTAAATGTATGTCTGGTAGTCATTGGATTGTGATGAAATGCATTTTAGCCTGTGACAATGGCTGCTTTTTATTTTAAGACTGCAATAAGAAGCTGCCAACATGGAGTCCAACACAAATTAATCTATGGGCTGATTTTATAGCATTATTGTGGTGTTTGTTTATGAAGCAGTTTGCTTAACATACGTATATATGACAGAATTGCTCTGGACACACATTGATACAGTTCAGATCATTGCTGCACTTTCTGACAGACTTCAAAACAGGGTAGGTGATATCAAAGAGGGTGAAAATATCAATCTAGCCTTGAAAGCATAAGCATTACATTACAACAAAAGAAAACCATTTTTTTGTAAGCCCATAGAGGTGCTGACAGTGAGCAAAGACTATTGGCTGAGATGTTTGTTAATTAGAATAGAGTCTGACAGTTGGGGTTAAATGTAATTTTATAGGTCAATTTAATTGTTTCAGGTTGGGCTGTCACACAAGCACTCTAGGCCATACTGAAGTCCCTAAAAGCATCTCTCTTTCTTTTTCTATGCATTCTCTTTTTTGTACTTTTTTTAGGTATTATTTTTCATAAAACGGAATGTATTATTGACCATTTTTAATATAACCTTAAGTCAGTACATATATAGGATAACATACATAATTTATTTTAGAAACTACTTTGTGTGGATATTTTAATGCTACCTATTGCAATATTTTTCCTGTGTATTCATGTATACACACATAGATCAATGTAGATATATAGCTTTTTTTCTTAAGCAGAACTCATTAATACATGATCCCTGAAATTACAAATCTGTGCGCTTTCTGTGAAGCATTTTTGTTCTAATAGTGGAGCCTGATTTAGTTGTGTATAAAGGATGTTTGTGGTGTCACGTCTGAGGTTGAAATAAAGCTACTTCCACTTCCTGTTTTCCAGCCACAGTCTCTAGCTGCACTTGTGGTTCTAACACTGCTTTTAATTAGCGAGTCTCTTTTCCTATTGACCACAAACTCTTTAATACTCCTGGCTATACAGCATTATTAATAAGACCTCACTTTGCTTGGCTGTGTGGGAAGTGCTAGTTTTTGTGACCCCCCTGAGGCCACTGTGCATTAGAGTATAAGCAACTATTCATAGTTTCATCCCTCTCAACATGCCCATTTGTGTATAACACCTACTTGCAGGAACCGTTTTAGCATCACAAAATAAGATTTCCCATCAGCGGGTTTCATTTTTTTATAAATAGTTCACCCACATTCA
The DNA here is from genome assembly GCA_036877545.1 of Yasuhikotakia modesta. NCBI lineage: Eukaryota > Metazoa > Chordata > Actinopteri > Cypriniformes > Botiidae > Yasuhikotakia > Yasuhikotakia modesta. The sequence continues at coordinate 19,499 of JBAJNP010006400.1, read as the reverse complement.
CATTTTTTACTCTCTTTTACTCTTATGTCGTTAAAAAATACATAGAACTTGCTTTCTTCTGTGGAGCCCAAAAAAAGAAATGTCAAGAGTGTTTTTGATTCAGCCTTTGTGTCACAAACTGACTGAGAATAGTGTTTCAAAACTTATTTGCACCATGGCATTTTATTGTGGTTCAGTGAGACATTAAGTGTTATGAGTAAAGATAATAGTAATTTACCAATAATTACTGCTAACAAGTAGTACATTCAGTAATGTTAAAAGCAAGGGCTGGTGTTGTTGGAACCAAGGACTAAGACTTTGAAGGTAGGTGTTGCTAGGCAACAGCTGGCAGCTGATCTAATGAAGTTAAAAATGGTGTGATAATGAAGAATCTCTCGGTGTGCCAGTAGATGTATCTATGTACTTTATGAAGGGAGCCTCATTGTTTATAAATAACTGTTACTGTCAATTAGTATTAGGTGGAGATTCAGCTAGAAAAAAGCTACTGCCAGAGATCCAGCATCAACTGGGCCACAGATCACTGAGGGCATGTATCTTAACATGGACATATCCTACTCATGTTGACAGCTCAATGGACTGGCTAACTTTTTTCTTTCTCCTGTGGTCGTCAGTGATCAGGTGCCTTTGGTTGTTTCAGCAGTTCCCTGAAACAAATAATCATTATAACAAAGATTGTCAGTAATGCCTATTTTCTGGTCACCAGCTTGTCCCTTTAGTCCATTCTCGTTTAACCTTTCTGATGTTTCCACACCTTTGTTCAAAATCCAAAAATCCCTAATTTTTTACTCTATGCTGCACATCCTCTTTATTGGCGCTTATCATACTTTTTAAATAAATGTATAGTAGACATTTTGCAGTGATAAATGCAAACAGTAGTATTGTTTACTGTTACATTACATGCAACTCTATATATGTGGTATCCAGTTATCATATAAAAGAAGACAAGGCTTCTCTGTTGGCAATGTGATGAGGGTTAAACTTTCCTACTTCATGAATATTTTTAGACCCACATAAAACACTGTTTTTTATGATTGTACATACACACACCTTTATGGCTGAGTCACACCACCAAAAGAAACGTTGTGGAATGATACCATATGGTCCCAGCCTGAAGTGACATTACTTTAGAATGACATTACAGACAGGTTTCTTTTTTTGGGTCAGAGTTTTTTTTTTTAATATAGTAGCTACATCCCATATCCCATAAATCTGAATCGGTTATTTTTTCTGCAGACACGAACAATTAACCTTTTGGGTAATACCAATAATACCATGGACATTTTTTACTTATGAAAATGACCAAGTTACGTCAAGCTCCCAAAAAACAATCACCATAATTATCACCTTTCTATTACTCTGTCACTTGGGCATGCTGATTAAAGAAAAGTGGAACTTATAACTGATGACACCTTTCAACTTCTTTCTCAAATCTGATTTCCACTCTCACAGATCCATCTTCCCCATCCACCCGTCATTCCGTATCATCGCCCTAGCGGAGCCCCCACAGGTCAGCAGCGTCACACAGCAGTGGCTCGGCCCAGAGATTCTCACCATGTTTCTTTTTCACACCATCAAACCCCTGGCCAAGGCTGAGGAAATGGCTGTCCTACAGGGCATGGTCTGTCGCATCACCTCCAGGCTCATCTTTAAAGTCAATTTCAATTACATGTCTGATTAAACACTTTTCTTAACCCAGTGATTATGGGCTGCATGTTACATTAAATCTAATGCACTAAGTACAGAATTTTTACCTCCATTCATCTTAAGTTCTGGGCAGGTTCTAAAGTTATTTTTGCCACAACTGCCAATAAACTAGCCTAGATTTGTAAGATTTTGCAATATTGTCCCTATGGCAATGGGATTGTGTAGCCGTTTACTGTGGCAGGTTAGTCTGACTAGTTATAGCATCATATACAAGACAAAACCATTTACCATTCTCTTGGTAAACTGTTATTAAGTCTATCAGGTTTGAGTTTGGGATTTGAAAGTTGAAAGGGAAGAATCTGGGTTTTCTTGTCTTTCTAGCTTTAAATTATTGTTTTAGCTGCTTGCACTAAATTTGATGCTTATGCTAAACATTATGCTGTTATAACATGTTTGTGTGCTTCTTACAGATCCCAAATGTTCCTAAAGAGGCAGTGGAGCAGCTGCTACACCTGACACACAGCCTCAGAAAATCCAATGACCCAACAGTAAGCTTTTTAATTTTACATTTACATTTATGCATTTGGCAGACACTTTTATCTACTTACACCTATAGTGATAAAGTTTTACATCAATGTATCAATCACTGGGAATCAAACCGGCGACCTAACACAAACCCAAATGAGCTGCAGGAACATTTTAAATCTTTAACACGTTTGTAAAAGACAATTTTCTTGAAACATTTCTTGACCACAAATGTATTTTTTTACGTATGGTATGAGTCTTTCCATAACAACATTCCTTAACCAGTGATGGTGCAAGACCAGGGAAATGAGGGAAATAAGTAGATTCTACACATATTCCACATACATGAACCTTTGTTAAGTCTGAATAGAAGGTCTGTTTAGCAACAAATACTGTATAGTTCCCTACCTAGGAACTATAAGCTGCTTGTAATTTAATTAGTGTCACAGAAACCCTAAATATGCTGTCGTAATAGAGCACAACAATGACCACCCTGATACGTTTGATTCTGAGGAGCATGATATTTAGAAGTGTGTTGATAACCAAACAACAGCGACACTCATTGTCTTTCATCATGAGACATGTCCTAATATTGTGATTATAAATGTAACAACAGTATATTTGTAGTTGCCACTATTTTGTTTCTATGGTAACAGTGACTCTGACCTCTATTTAAAATGATGGATTGTGTTTTCTTGACTGTGGACATTTGAATGTTAAACATGATATAGTTGTTTGAATGACACTGTGCGTGATTCGCTTGATGCTAGAAAATAATTAATAACAATTTCAGAGCTCATGGTAGTTATTGATCAAGTATATTACGAGACCTTATTAAGAGTATATTAGGAGACCTGCTGTTGCACCTCTGTTGACAACTGCCATGTGTAGATAAACTTAAATTGTGATCTTATGAAATTATGTAGCTGTGCTGTAGCTTCTCTACACAATACAACACACATTCACTTATAAACACAGCTTCATGTGTCATTTAATGCTTTATGAAGGCTGACAGATGAGATCAAATAAGAGTTGCTTGCTGTGTCTGTGTGTTTTGTATTCAGGCTTTGTCCCTTGCATCTTCATTATCCACCAGGCAGCTGCTGAGAATCTGTCGACGTCTTTCTCAGTATCCACAGGAAAGCATTGCTCATGCTGTGAACAAAGCCTGTCTGTCCAGGTGAACAAACTCAAATATGGTCATTGACGGCTCAATGCTGCCATTATACTAATTCATGATCCTTTAGGTCTGTTTACAGTATGCTGCATCTATACAAAAAGCAATTAATTGCTTTGTGGCATTTAGGAGTTGTGTGCTAGTAATTGTTTAGAAATGACACATTTCACAATTAAAACCACCAACCAGTATGATTACTTGTGAAGTATAGAATAACTTGTTAATTGGAAACTACGGTGTAAGATTTCAAATGTCGGATGTTGGATTTGTAGGTTCCTTCCCAGCCTGGCTCGCTCATCTCTTCAGAAGAGTCTGGTCAACTGTTCAATAGAGGATCATCCTGACCCAGCAGCTGAACAGGATCAAGATTATACCTGCAAGTCATATTACAGGCAGCTCACATGATACAATCTCAGACCATGACTGAGAAAAATACAGAATTTAACAGTGATCTCCCTTCATTTCATAAATGTTAATTCAGTTCCATAAATTGTATTACAATTTTACTTTTACATTTACAATTTAAACGTACACTTTAAATTTAATTGTAAATTGTTTTTGGATGACAGGAAAGGAAATTGCATTAACTGCTTTTAATTGCAATTTAAAATTCATTCTTAAATGAAAATTAAATCTTCCACATCTGTAAGAGATTCTTTCAGAAATTACTTGTATAGAAGAAATGTGTTGATAGTTGGTGTAGAAAAGTGGCTGTTTTTCAAAGAGCTATAAAATGACTGAATAGATGATCTCTCTTTGTCCAATAAAATTTATTTTTACTTTCTCCCATAAGGCACAGTAAAAGATGGATTCATAACCATTGGGAATATCACTGCTCCTGTGTACAACCCTGGTGAGAAGATGAAGGTCCCAGACGTGCTGTTTTATGAGAATGTTCAGGTAAGCTCATTACATACCCATTATGATTCTCTGCAGCCCAGAGCAGAGCTTCACTCGCTTCTGCTGATACTATCACCAGTTAAGCAATGGGAGCCCAAAACTGATAAACAACACCTTGCTCAGAAGTAACATGCATATTATAAATGAAAGAACAAAAGTACAATTTAACAAATTACCATCTCCTATACTTGATGAGCACTGTCAGTATTCAAAATAATAAGTAACAATTTCCCAGTTATCAGCAAATACTGGCAAAACAAACTACTAGCATCTGGACTAGCATCTGGTATGGGTCTGTCACAATCTGTCTCTCTGTCTAAACCTTGTAAATCAGTTGGCTCTTGTGCTCAAAAGTCAAACCTCGGACACTAGCCATCAAGATACATTGTCCAAGTACACCCACACATACACAATGAGCACAGCCGGTTGTGTTTACAATAAAACAGGTTCACAATAAAACAGGGTGTAATTGTATTTCATTATTAGCCATTTAAGGCTCCTCCTCAATAATGTATTTATAAATTACTACAGTGCACAGAGATTGTTGCCTTAATGTGAGCAGAAAGTGAGGGCTGACCCAAATACTCCTGTACTGCCACCTCTCCTCTTTCTTCAGAAAGAGGTGGAGAAAACGGTTTCTCCTGTCGCATTTTCCAGTGACCTGTTTGTTTGTGTTTGGAGCACTAGAAGTGCAGTAGTCCACTGAGGCGTAAATGAGGAAGAGTGCTCATTTCACAACACAACTCATTTATCTGCCCACATTTATTTCGTTGTACAATGTGTCTGTGCTGTAAAAAGCAGCATTCCTGAAATATGTTTAGTATTCTAAGCTGATCACAATTATGTGAAGTTTGTGAGTCACAGTGATATCGTTATCAACTGGCAGACATATGACTGATGTTCAAGTAGTTAAATGCAAGTGACAACCATGCATAATTTTCTGAGAAGCACTAGGTAGCAACGGCATCTTAGTGCTTGTGCCCATCATCACTGCTGGCAGCTATATTTTAGGACTTATATTTAACTCTGGTCTGTAAAATGTGTTTTGTCTGTTCATTTGCAGCACATGATGGTGATGCAGGACATGCTGAAGGACTTCCTGTTGGGGGAACATCTGCTTCTGGTGGGAAACCAGGTAATTGAGGTTTCCCATCTCTAAAACAGTCTTCAGACAGCTCTGTCTGCTCCAATAACAGAGAGCAAGACTAAAATACTTGCAGTACACAAGGCAATGGCATGGCAACAGCTGTGGCTTTTAAGCATCTGTCCACCAGCTAACAAGAACTACTGTAGAACTGTATTTGACCTGCAGGGGACAGGCACTCGCCCACTGACTGTATCCAGACTTGCGGGTTTCCTGGGATTGTGTAAGGAGAGAGTGGGTGTGTACTGACTGCTGTCACTTTTTGAGTTTAGAGGGGTGATTGATTGACTTCATAGGATGCAGAAATGTGAGCTGGATAGTAGATTTGAGGGCGTGGTTTCCTGTTTTTACTTTTAACAAGCTGTTCTGTTTGTACTCATGTAGCTGATGCTGAACACCGATAAATTGTTGGATTATATACGACCCTCCAGTTATGTTTGAGTGAAAAAAATGTTTATATGATAGTAACATAAACATACATAATAATAGTTTTGTTTATAGTTATTTTCAAATTCTTTTCCAGGCTTCGGGAACTTGAATGGAAGCTTGAATGGTGTGAGGTTTTTTGAAGCATCGGTTTCATTAATAAATACCAAGACGATTTTACTTTATTCACAGGGTGTTGGTAAAAACAAGATTGTTGACCGATTTTTACATCTTATGAACAGACCGAGGGAATATCTTCAGCTTCACAGGTAAAAAGGATTGCCTATTATGAAAACTGCTGCTGTAGATAGTTATACATACACATAGAACTACACCAGGTTACATGGCCTTACAGGGAATGGCCCATGTGTGTTATAACATGCCTAAAGCTTTTATTGTTGGTGAATGACTAACTACTGTAATAGTTTTGAACAGCAAGAAGAACACCTTTCTTTCAGCTCTTTGTTTATCAGATGCATCATGTGTGACAGCAATGTCTGCAAGTGCAAATTTTATTTTTAGCCTTAATTAACTGCCATTAAAGGAATAGTTCATCATTAAAAGAATTTGCCATGATATTGCATATCTCGCTTAACATCAACATGCATTGTGTACCCTCCCCTGTGTAGCTCAAATAGAGAAGTTACACAGAAGGTATTTTGAGTTCAGTGAAACTGGTTGGTGGTTTGTACGGCCATACCCTAACAAAAGCATCATAGCAGCTTCAGTGCTGTATTTAATATTTTTTGAAGACACAAGTTTGTTTAATAATTGTTAAATGAGTTCAGGGCCCTTCTTGTGACGCATTTGATTATGTCATTAATCTGTGACTCATGCCTGTTGAATGTACAGTAGTTCACATACACTTTAACAATGTGCATGTAAAAAACAACTTTCATTTCACTTATTTCAATGTACAGTACATGCCACAGCTGTAAAGGTACAGGTTACAGGTGGGAATCATGTTCTGATGCTAGAGATTCATTAGAGGTTCATTTTTTTGAAAATTTATTTTTGAAATAAAAACTGAAACCTGTTCATTTGGAACCTAATTTATTTGTAATGCATTTTATTTAAATAAAATTCGGTCACATGAAGCTCATATGAACCCATGGCATTTAGTGCCCAAATAGGGCCTGACTAACAATACCCATTTTAAATTAAATGTGAGGTAATAAGCAGCACAGGTTTTCGTGTTTAACTGAGAATAGAAACTTGGTGTGAGGTGAAACAGAAATTAACAAACATTTCATTTTGGGGGGGAACTATTCCTAAAATAAAATAATAGAAATAGGTAAAACAGCAAGTTTGAAGTGGATCTTTGGCCTGTCATTTTACTCATCATTTACTATATTAGTATCATTTACTATATATTATTTTAGTGAAGCAGTTGCTTTTCACTCATAAACACAATATACCAGCTTCAAGGATCCTGAGGTCCACTGTAGTTGTTTTGGTTGCATTTTAATGAATAAGTAAGTAGACAATGGGTGTATTATATAACAGCCTGGACATTTATGGAAAGTGCTAAAAATGGTAGGTGTGTTTCTTATAACAATAGGAATTCTTGTATAAGACCATCTTTCCAACCCATCTATAAGGAACATAATTTAATTTTAAAATTACTTTTTAAATTAAATTGAAAAAAAAAATGTTGAGTGTTAAACCACAAACACTAGCCTGATTTATCATTTTAAAAGCTTAAAGAAAACCAATATAATCACTTCAGGGATTCTTCTTTCCAGTAAGTCAATGGAAAAATGTGTCACAATTCAAACCTGTAAAGCATTGAACTAATCAATGCTTTATTCCTAAAGCTGACTTTATGGAGATTGACCTAATATATAACTCCATAAACTGTATTTAAAAAGTCCTTTGGGATATAGAGATATGAGAGTTCACAGTAAACATGCATGAAATGTATTGTTTAAGTCTGATCTCATTTTTCAACAGAGATACTACAGTCCAGACCTTAACTCTGCAGCCCTCTGTTCGTGATGGAATCATTGTGTATGAAGACTCTCCATTGGTGAGTATTCATATGACATCATTGGTCTGTTTCAGAATGTACTGAGCTATATGGGCACATTTGTAAAGGAGCATAGGTGTGCTGCTGAACAGTGTTTGTGCTGCTGACAAAGCTTTTTGTTATAAATTGTTTAAAAAAAAACTATGACAGATAATTTTGAATGATTTCTGTCACTTATGACTTCTGACAGATAAAACTGAAAGTATCTGGTCTAATGTTTTTCTCTTCTTCATAAGCATTCCCACATTAGACCATTCCATTTGGGGTTGAAGTTCAGCTGCTTGTTTAGGTAGCAGAAAATTATGTATAGTCAAGGTTTGAGTGTGATTTCAGAGAAACTGGAATGCAAATGTTAGAAACATATGTTGGTCAAATATGAAACATATGTTGGTCATATAAATGTCCATTTTAAATGTATTTCAATATTTTAATATTTGAATTGATTTTACAAACTTAAAACATTAAAGTTAAAACATCAGATTGTTTATCATTTTGTAATTTATCATATATCACATTTTTATAGTTTATTGTACAGCCCTATTGTGTATTCACCCATAAGGAGCTGTAGCACATATCAGGATTAGTGACTGTGTTTAAGATTCCCCATCTTAGTGCTTCTGGCTGTCCTGTGAGCCACTGAAAATCAGCCATTTGAGGTGTATACTTTACATAGTGGTATTTATGCATCTATCAGCAGATGGTCCAGACCACTGCTTCAGCAAGGACAAACACATTGCCAGATCACACCAGAAGAACACCCAAGCACAGATGAGAAAACTGCATTAACAATTAATGAATGACCTCATTGTCAGTGTGTTATAATCCTTCGCGCTGCCTCTTTCTGAAGTCCATGTGTTTTGTTTGCATGATGGTGTCGTTTAGATACATTGTTTGTGAACCAGGGTCACAGGTGTTCTCTAGAACTGTCTGGAATGAGTTGAAATGATGGAAGGAGATGAAAAGCAGCTTGTGACTTGACGTTTAGCCCCCCAATTAGTGCTCAGCGGCAGCTCTTAGTGTAAAAATAGTCTTTAGGCTTTGAAGCACCTTCTGATGTTTCATCTGATATTTCAAAATTGCATTGTGCTATGCCAATATATTATAGCTGTGAGAAACCTCCAAAACAGTTCTACAAACAGCTCAGGGTTATGTTAATAATAAACCTAATCCTGTCTAACTGTCCATTAACCTGCACTGCTTTGGACAGGCAACAATACATCACAGTTCACATGGCTTATGCTACAAAAAATAAAGTCAATACCATGAACAGATTACAAATTACTACTCACAGTTAGACAGTACATCTGCATGTTTTCAGTATGAAGCTTACCGATTAACAGCACTAGCAGTTTTCAGACGCTTAAAGCATTCTTACAGGCACATCTTGAGGATGCAAAATGAGAATGTAAAACTAAATGGCTACAGTAGTGCTATTAAAAAATCAGAACCATTCTATCACACCGAAAAATCAGACCATTTCTAACCATTCATTCAACGCAGCTCCTGGTCCAAGCCCTGGTCATCTTTAGGCTGGACTATTGCAATGCTCTACTGGCTGGCCTTCCTGCGAAAGAACTCAAACCACTTCAACTAATACAAAATGCCGCAGCTCGTCTGGCCTTTAAAGAACTGAAACATGCCCATGTCACACCTCTCTTCATCTCCCTTCATTGGTTACTAATTGCAGCATGCATCCAGTTTAAATCTCTGACACTCACAAAATGACCAGTGGTTTAGCACCATCTTATCTTCATCATCTCTTTCAAAAATACACTCCCTCAAGATGCCTATGATCATCAAACGAACAACGTCTTGTCATTCCATCGTCCAAACACTCTCTGTCACCCTGCAGTTTTACATTCAATATTTCCCGATGGTGGAACGATCTTCCACACTCTGTTCGGTCTGCCTCATCCCATACGATATTCAAAAAACTCCTCAAAACCCACGTCTTCCGGTCGCACCTCTTATCACTCTAACACTCCTATCCTATCCTCCTATCCATCTGTCCATCCATCCATCCATCCATCCATCTATCTATCCATCTATCCGTCTATCTATCTATCTCTAAATAAATTTCAACAGGAACCCCTGAAACATTGTCTAACCAGAAGAATTGTATTTTTGTATGACGTTCTGTTATCTTAGGATTTGTCACTTCATTGTTCTCCTCGCTTTGTAAGTCGCTTTGGACAAAAGCGTCTGCTAAATGCCTAAATGTTATTACATCTTTCTTGACATAAAATGGAAATGTCATTTGTGCTTGTGGGTCTTGATCAAAAGGTGAAAGCTGTGAAGATGGGACATATCCTGGTTATAGATGAAGCTGACAAAGCTCCCACAAATGTCACCTGTATCCTAAAGACATTGGTGAAGAGTGGAGAGATGATCCTGGCAGATGGAAGGAGAATAGTGTCAGGTGAAAAAGCTGAAAGGATTGAACGTATTCCTTATTGTTGTGTGGTCTTACAACTGGTCTGACGGTCTTAACAGCCTGGTCACTTTCACTTTCCATAGATCAATTAGAAGAAGCAGGAAGGCCAAATGCTATTCCCATGCATCCAGACTTTCGGATGATTGTTTTGGCAAACCGACCAGGCTTTCCATTCTTGGGAAATGACTTTTTCGGAGCTCTTGGTAAGGAAATACTTCATTAATCACTGATTACACATATACATTTACACAGCATTCATTAGTATTATACAAAATTATACATGCAGCACATAATATTCAGAGCATCAAAAACATGTTTTTATTTTAAATTTGTTTATATTATTTGGTTGATTCACTTAGGGGACATATTTAGCTGCCATGCAGTGGACAACCCCAAGCCACAGGCAGAGCTCGCCATGCTGAAACAATATGGGCCAGATGTTCCTGATGCTGTTCTCCAAAAGCTGGTGGCTGCATTTGGAGAGCTCCGCACCATGGCAGACCAAGGGACCATCACTTACCCCTACTCTACACGAGAGGTGGTCAACATCGTAAAACACCTACAGGTAATCATCAGGCATTCTCAGGCTTAGACAGCAAACTCTCAAACTGTCTTTCTGAAGTATACTGGACACCAAGGCATTGTTGGATTATGTAATTAAATAAAATAAAGGCAAAATTATTTAAAATTAATGATTTTAATAAAAAGGTTTCATGTTTTGTCCCAAAAGCTGTTTATACAAAGGAAGTTGTGAGTGTTGATTTTCGTTGAATGTAATTACTTAAATTTGCGCTTTCACAGAGATATGTAATTGCAGTATTTACTGTACTTTGTCCCATTTTAAATTATTTTCTAAATGATTGAAAGTAACTAATATAAGAAATCTAACATAAAAAGATTATTAAATACTTTGTCTGGGTTCACACCTTCCTCCAGAAATTTCCAGATGAGGGCCTGGCCAACGTCGTTAGGAACGTGTTTGACTTTGACTCCTATAACAAGGACATGCGTGAGGTGCTGATCACTGCTCTGCACAAGCACGGCATTCCAATTGGAGCCAAACCCACCAGCGTACACCTGGCCAAGGAGTAAGAGCTCAGCTCCTCATCTCACTTTACTTTTCATGGATGCTTTAAAACTGATTCTTAGACAAACAGAGTCATGTAGTATCCTGGACTTACATTGGATGAGGATCTGAATTGCATTTCTCAAAACGCACACTTGAAAAAAGGTACTGTATGTGGTAGTGTAGTTTCTGTACCAATGGTGTAACCAATCAGAATTTCAAAATTGTTTTTTATTATTAAGTTTAAAACACTCTCCTGTACATTTTAACAAACATATTCCAGTTTTGTTTGGTGCTGCTAATGGTGCAGAAATGACACATTTCACCTTTAACGCATAAGCTGCTAATTTTACTGAAGATACAGTAGAAAAACTTGCATATTTAAGAGAACAAAACTAAGTAGCTAAAATGAACACTGTATTGGCAGGTTTTGTTTACTTCATTTGAAAAGATAAAAAGTATGACAATTATTAGCATTATGACATTAACTTGAACAAAAATAATGATTTTTCATAATCTCATTTTAACGTTTTTTTTCCTGTACATCATATGTTTTTAATAAAGGAAAATATTTGTTTCTTCCGTCTCCAATTTGTCTTATTTGTCCACCTGCATTTTTCCTAAACTAATCCTTATGTTTACCAGAAAATAAATATGTAGTAAAATGTAGTGAAGAAACAAATATTTTCTTGATGTTCATTGATGTTTAGAAGGGGTTCTCTTAAAGGTCCTCTTAAAATCTGGGTTTAGTTTTATTTATGAATATTTATGAATTAAAGTGTCCATTAAAGTCTTGTGTTGCTATAAATTACAGTAATGGTTTTATTAATTGGAAATATGTCGTCCCATATTTAAACTTTGACTGTTTACAAGCACAAAATCAGAATTAAAACACATTACTATGAATTTAGTCATCATATGTGCATCATATAAAGTCACTAGATTTATTGCCACAACCAGACAAGCTTGGTTTTCATGAATCCAGTTAGAGTACATTGTACTCTACAAGTACAAGTCTCTCGCAACAGATGTTAACAGCCAGTAAAATGTAATTGTTTCTCAAACTTGATTTTCAAATGCACGCAGACAAATGGCAAATACTCTGTTTTCAGGTTACCACTGACGGACTGCAAGATGGCAGGTTATTGGACAATCAATCACGGTGGAAATACGCGCCGAAAGCTGCTGTGCCCGACAGAGTCCCATCAGATAGATATCAAGGTACAAAAAACTTGTCCCTATTAACAAATACTTTAAAATTATTCTTAGCACACTGTAAAACTAGTTTGATTTCTGTGGACTTTTCAGGGCCCAGTTTATTTGCGAGTTCAGAGTTATCCCACTGAAAGGCATGAGTCCAGATCTATGAGCTTCACTGAGGAAAAGGCTCACTGGCAGATCCCCATGAATGAAGTTAACATCGTCTGTGATGTCACCACTGCTAATGGTAGGCCAGGACCAGATCATGCTGATATCATAGTGTATCAGCATACACATATAGAGGGGTTGGAGGCATGACTTATCATATATCAGTTTAAATATTGATGTATAAATAAATGAAATGAAACGGTTAAAAGAACAGTTCACAAACAATATGAATTATCCCATAATTTACTCAAAATATAATTAAAATCAATTTAAAAGTTGACACATTTCACAGTGTATACAGACGCCACCCATCACATTTATTTGAACTTGACCTCTGTTTTTTTGTCTTATAGATTCAATTTATGTTGCCACATGTAACCCTGTATCATTGTACGCTATGAAGGAGAAAGGAGACTCTGTACAGTGTATTGAGCTGTATGACATATTTCCTCGTACCATCAGTGGTGTGTGGCAGCCCTTCATCTCCATGGCCACTCTGGGCAACCCGCTGCAGGGTCAGTTGGTGCTGCATGAAGAACAGGTACAGGTTTACACTAAATCAGTTTAATACCTAGTCTGTATGTGTAAGACACAGTGGCCTGTGAGAGGGTGATATATTCAGACTGCTTACTAAAACACAGTATGTACTTATGATACTATCTGACATTAGTCAATTAACATGACAACAGATTATAGGCATCAAAATAAGCAAGATATGCTGTTTCTGCTTACATGTAAATGGCACTAGAAAGAAGATAAAAATTATAGAAAATAGTGTATAAGGGTTTTGTGAATGTACATTTTATTCTGACAGTAATTAAAGACTTTTTTAAAGTCTGTTTCAAGTCTGAGTCTATATAACAGTTCAGTGTGTTGTAATTGACACTCTTGGTGCCAATTGGTGACACTATAACTGTAACACTAACATTTTTAATATACCTCTCTTATTCTGACCCAGTATGAAGTGACTGGGGTATATTTAAAATATATTTTAATCACTATTTTAAGTGACATACTTTCTTTTGCCAGTTAATGGCACTATGATGCTATTTGAATGAAGTCAGTTCACGCACGTCCTATTTACATTTTTTTACATTAATTTGATGCCTCACCATAGCAACATAAAGATATCTAAAATCCTGTAGCCTGCAGAAGTAGAAAGCAATATAACCCTTAGACAACAGGCTCCCTTGCACTTTTAGTTCTTGGGTCCTAATAATGACCTCAAGAAAAACAGTACGTCAATAAGTAATGTTTTATTTTAAATGACAAAATTGGTGGCGTGTTCTTTGTGTTATAAGTAGACTGCAGGGAAATAAATAGGATAGGTCCATATAATTAATGTAATAGGTCCACATAATTAATGTTATTATGTGGACATTAATTCCTTTCTTATGTAGAGTAACACTCTACTGCATCTGGACCTTGTTACTGGTGCTGTGAGAAGATTGGTTCTGTCTGAGGAAAAACAGGAGGAAACTGTACGAAAAACTTCAAGCTGGTGGAGCAACAAAGAGAGTCAGGTGAAAACCCACATCTAGATACAACTATCATGATTGTCTGTTATTAAGTACAATGCATATAATTTATCATATCATATAACTTTAAAAATTTGTATTTCCCAAACCCAAATTGTGGTTTGGGTTTGTTCTAAAATTAGTTTAGCCAAAATAAGAGACATCATTTGGACCATTTAGACCACCATTTTGTTTTGGAGATAATTATACTTGACTCTGTTTGGTCGATTTCGCTATCCAGCTAATTAAATGTTTCACATAATAAAATAACAGAAGCTATTTTTAGCTTATCTAGTTAAGTCTGGCACTTGCAACTCCAGAGTCCCAGAAAACATAAATTGATCAAATATATAGGACCTTGCACAGTAAATTGCATTGAACAGAAGCATCTGAAAAATGTATAACTGTAAGTCTTGTCTCAGAAATGCTTTGCTTTTCGTCATTTTCGCTGATTCGTCATTAGTCAGCATACAAAATGTGCAAGGAGTTTTCCCACAAGAACTGGCTTCTCTTCTACAAAGAAAACGGGTAGGTGGTCACTCTGTCTCTCCTCTTACATCCATTGTGTGTCATGTCTAGTGTTTATTTCTCCAGTGGTGTACTACTTTCTACTCTGCTGTTCTTGTACAGAAGTCAGCTAGACGTAGTTGATGTACTGGAGGGGCGGATTCACACCATTTCTCTCCCCATCAACTTGAAGGCTGTGTTCCTGGTGGCTGAAGACCGATGGCTGCTGGTTGAGAACCAGACCAACAGGTGCCAATGAAGTTCATGCTATAATCCAACAGTCATAACTCCAAAAAAGATTCTTGTCATGTTTAACCCTTTCCACACATTTCACAGGCAATAAACAAATAGTTTATAAATTATTTAACATAAATATATAGTATTTGTTTTATAAAAAATTGTTTTGTTTTATTTGTTGTAAATTGTTTATATTATTTGCTTGTTACATCTTTAACTAAATGTGCTGCCATCATGTGCAGGAAGTTCCTGTTGACCAAGCCGATGCACATGGGCGCAGAAGAGACGGGCGTGTGCCAGCTACACACCATCACTGAAGATGCAGTTAACACTGGCTTTGGCACCAGCTCAGGTGATCAATTGTCTAGGTTGTTCACTTTAAGTCATTTGCTGTCTTCAGTGTCTCTACCTACCCAGTTTCTAACCCAGTTGTCTTTAGGGTTCTTATTTGTTTATAGGCCACAAAGTGAATGTGAAGAGAATGTGTGTTGTGGCTGTCCAGTCTCGAAAATTAGGAACCTTTCACACATCAGCTGGCGTCTGTCTGGTTTTGTCAAATGTATTCTTGTGTTTGAAGAGATGTGGCTTTAGAGAGTGTTCTAAAAAGAGTGTAGAATCTAGCTAGTTTGCCGTTGTTAGCTTCTTCAAAAACGCCTTGCCTACCTTTAGGTTTTCAAAGTGCTTCTTAAACATTTTAGATGAATGATAACTTGAGTCCTGCATGTCTCATTTGAAAATAATAGCTCGTTTGTTTCAAAGGCCTGAAATAGCAGGTAAATTGAATTGGTGCCACTTTGTTTATAAACCTTGTGGAATGTTGTTTATGGAAGATAAACATCTTCACAGTTTTGTCTTGTAATAAACAATCCCATGTCTTTTTATGACAAGGTCCCCAAGTTTATGGTCCACTTCATCATCAACTGTTTTTAGTTTCAAAAGGACACACAGTAACTCATAGTATCAGTTATTGAGATGAATAGCAGTCTCACATACACAGACCAATGTCTGTACTTAGTGAGCATCAAACATCTGAAGTGTCGAACATGCATAATAATGAACAATTAAACAGGAGGTTAAAAATCACATATGTAGAGACATTTTACAACCCATTCAGGTGTTTAGCAGTTAAGCACAGATCACTTCAATGAAATGTACTAGACTGTTATATTGGTATGAATAATATTGTTTACTCAATTGTTTATTTTTGTCAAATATTATTTGACTTCTCATATTATTGCCTCCAGCTTTCATGTTTTCCTTATGTTTGTTTTACAAGTGCCTGCTGAATGCCTAAATGTAAATTATTATATTTTATTTTTTATTAGACAAATCTTGTGAAGCACTTGTAACAAGATTGATTTTCATTAAATCCTGTACTTCAGGGATGGAAAGCACAACTCCTCAGGAGGTATCAAGTGAACAGCTGCCTAATGAGAACCTCAGCACTACCCTGGGTCAGAAAATCATCTCTCCCAACCGCGTCTTCTGTGACACTAACACTTATGCTAATGTGGTTGTGGGATTTCCTGATCTCATGGTGAGTAATAATTACAACAAAAAGAAAAAGGACAACAATAAATGTGAGAATACAGTTTAATTGACATATTCTTTGGTTTTGTTTTCCAACAGTCCCCAAATGAGGTGTACACCTTTAAGAGACCATCACCCATAACTGAAGGGCGAGGACCTGATATGTTTTTTGGTACAAGTAAGCGAACAGGGCCCGCAAAGAGGGTCAACTGTGTATGTCTATTAGATGCCAATCAGGTAGTCCGAGCACTGCCCCCAACACAAGTCCCACTGGCTGATGTCTACCCTAAAGGTAAAGCATTAAAGAATTCATATATGCATATTGTATACAACTATATCTTGTGACATTTTTGATTCACTTGCATATTATGATTCCCAACAGATGTCACACCACCCATGGTTGCTGCTTTCCTAGAAGTCACAGACCTGAATTCTAAGAAACTTAAATACGTTCCAATTCCAAGGTAAAACCCTTTTATTAAACTGTAGCTCCCTCTTCTGTTGAATAGATGCTAGTGCTTGCATTCACATTGTAGCTTATTCTGCCCATGAGCCATAGTGTACCAAAATAATAGACAGGGAGTACAAACGTGTGTTTGCAGTGAAAATACTGAAAAACAGCAAAAACTTTGGGGAATGTGCTTAGATATTTGTTCTCATACAAATGTAATGAGTACAGACTATTTTTTAGCAAATCCAGTATTTCATTGTTTAAATCCAATAACTTAACAGAATAATAGCAGAATAATTTTAAAAGAACTAAAAAACTTGCTATTGTTTACAAAAGTTTATGTAAATATGGGTGATTAATAGGATAATAGTAATAAGAATAATAAATCTAGCCAATTAAATTAAAGTTTGTCAGACTGTGAAAAGAACATTACAATTGTATGCATTCCAGGTCTCAGATTTACAGATGGCCTATAGACATGCTGACTGAGGCTGAGACTGTTTACCTTATTTTTTAATTTTTTATAGATTTTTATAATTTGTACATGTGATTTCAGTTCCATGTCTGTTATACTGATACTGTTATACTGATGCCCTTTATAGGAGCAGTTCAATGTCTCCATACACTGTGTGGATCTCAAAGGTTTCAGACACAGATGTAGTGATGGCTCCCTTAGGCTCAGGTGGTGTGGTGACTGTGGACATGGGAGGCTACGTTAGGTTGTGGGAAACAGGACTTGACAACTTACAGCGCTCTCTGCTGGAGTGGAGGAATATGATTGGATCAGAGGATGGCAGGCCTATTCAGGTATGACCTTTTTGCTGAATCCAACAAAACTTGATATCAACCTTATGTTCTTCACAAATAGAATTTTTTTGCTTCATTTTTATTACTGTAATGCAAAATTCTTATATTTGTGCTGTCTTTCATTTATGATTCTTTTATTGTATTGCTGTAGTTATTAACTACAACATAATAATAGTTACTAAATTGCAGATAAAAACAACCTGACTACATTTAGAATATATTTGTGCTATCCTGTTTGGTGCTGCTAATAGTGCAGAAATTACAGACTTGTCTGTTAATATTAAAAGAGTTGTGTTTTATTATATACAAAAATGCAAATCCACAGTCCCAAGCATTGAATAGATTATAAGAAGCTGTTTATTTCAACAGTTATTTTAACAAATATTAGTTTTAGCCACCCCCTACCACTGTATATTTACAGTGTGCTTTCTAGAATAAGAGTTTTATAAAGCCTAACTATGTCTAATAACACTTACTTGATCTTAGTCTTAGCATAGTCAAAGTGTGTGCATGATTTATGTGTAATGGGGATTACCCTTTATTTGAATGTTGGAGAAAAGAATGTTCTGGAACAGTGGTGTCTGTTGTTTCAGTATATCTGTGTTGATATTACTCCTTAGTGTTCCACAGTGTTTCTCTGACCAAAAATATGATGCATTTATAAGCTGTTCTAGCAGTTATGTTCAGATTGTAATTGCACACAGCAGGGTCTGTAACACAGCAGTGTGTGGGGGTCATGAGAAACCACAGCCCTTCAGATGGGTGCATTAGTATTAAAAAGAGGCCCAGTGGCATATAATATTAATAGAGTGTGTGACAAAAGATCAGGTGAGAAGGATATCACTGAATAGGGAAATAGACTTGCTTCACAGTTACCACTCTACAACAAGTATAGCTGGAGATAGTGGCAGTAGTCTGTAAAGGAGATGGACCACTTATAAAATGAATGAGTGTATAAAAATGAATGGGAGAAATCACAACAGTCAATATGGTTGCTTTAGGAATGGATGTTCTGACTTTCAGATTAAATGGTGAATTGCAATTCCACATTAATTTGTCAGTGTTTAAAGCACTTTCATTATATATAAACAATTTCAGTTGCATTTTCAGTTGTTGAGTGTAAAAGCAGCTCTAGATAGAATGATCTAACCAGATATTTATTTGGTCATTGTATCATAGTCTTTCATTACAGCCAATTCTGTCAGTTATATATTTTTCCAAATGTAATTAACACAATTAATCCCATAATCACAGATTATTACATCTTATCTTCCCCCTTACTTTTGTTGCCATTTATGTCATTGTCTCTGTGTACCATCTTTGCAGCAGCCAGTCACAAATATTAAACCTGACTTTATCCACCAACTGTAAGCAACGAGTGAGGTCAGCTAAAACTGTCTTGGCAGCCAGTGGTCACAACCAAATTAAATTCATAATTATATGTGTCTGCAGCTTACAGGAAGTGCAGAATTATTAGGCAAGTTGTATTTTTGAGGATTAATTTTATTATTGAACAACAACCATGTTCTCAATGAATCCAAAAACTCATTAATATCAAAGCTGAATATTTTTGGAAGTAGTTTTTAGTTTTAGCTATTTTAGGAGGATATCTGTGTGTGCAGGTGACTATTACGGTGCATAATTATTAGGCAACTTAACAAAAAACAAATATATACCCATTTCAATTATTTATTTTCACCAGTGAAACCAATATAACATCTCAACATTCACAAATAT
>JBAJNP010006399.1:0-25693 GCA_036877545.1 Yasuhikotakia modesta | reverse complement strand
GCACTGAATCAGCTCAGATGTTTCATTCACGCACTGAATCAGCTCAGATGTTTCATTCACGCACTGAATCAGCTCAGATGTTTCATTCACGCACTGAATCAGCTCAGATGTTTTATTCACGCACTGCATCAGCTCAGATGTTTTATTCACGCACTGAATCAGCTCAGATGTTTCACTGAATAATATCTAAATCATGTTATATTGAGGTATTGGTTTTGTTTTTGCAGGAATACTGGACTCCAAATAACCCCATGCAGAACACCATCATTCTTCTGATTGAGCAGATTGTGGTGGCTTTAGGTGGAGAGTTTAAACTCTACCTGCCACAGCTTATTCCACACATGCTGCGAGTCTTCATGCATGACAACAGCCCTGGACGCAGCGTCACTATCAAGGTAAACAAACATTCACTCACTCAGGTTTGTTTTTAGGTTTGTGAGTCATTTCTTCATACATGTTTTAAAAGCAACACAACAAACATAACAAAGATGCCATCTTTCCCTGTAATCAAACCACAATGTCTCAGTGAATGATGTCAGTGTTTGAAGAGATCTTATCTAATATTAAACTGTTCATGTATTTTGTAGTTTATCATGTGTTCATCTGTCTGTAGAATAATGTAATGGAATAATGTTTTGGAATAATACAGTGGAATAATGCAATGGAATAATGTAATGGAATAATGTAATGGAATAATGCAACGGAGTAATGCAACGGAGTAATGCAACGGAGTAATGCAACGGAGTAATGCAACGGAGTAATGCAACGGAATAATGATTCCCCCTGGAGAAGACAGCAGCTTCCCTCAACTCCACAATCAGCAGCTGCCCCTTACAGACCTCTCCAGTTCTTCACTACTACCTTTATATTAATATACATTTGATTTAGTTTTTTAAATCATGCTTTTGTACTGACAAAAGTAGTAACTTCAGCAACTTCAAATGTATGTATGTAAATAATGATATATTTAAAACAACTTATGTAACTTAAAGCAAAGTTTGCGTGTGTGAGAACTATTTGAAGCCTACATGGAAATGGTGGGAACAGGATCAGGAAATGAAACTTGCATTCAGAGTAACAAACTTCTTTACAATTTGAGTGTTTTAGCAGAAATATACAGTTTGTTCTTGGTGCTTCCTCAGACACACTGCTTCTATGTTCCAGCTGCTCATGGCCATCCAGCTGTTTGGAGCTAACCTGGATGACTACCTTCACCTGCTGCTGCCTCCTATAGTCAAACTATTTGATGCCCCTGATGTCCCACTGCCGGCCCGCAAGTCAGTATACCTGCTCCTTCCTCCAAACAGATCATACAGAGGAATCCAGTAAACCCACCTGGTGACATACTGACTGATTAACTTATGACATTTGTAGGTTAATCAGTCAATGTGGATGTTGTGGAAACTTGGATGGGTGGATAATTCTTTACTGACATATTTCACACAGAGAGAGTAGTATGTAATATGTACGTAAAGAATTATGTTTTTGAGCAGATAACTTCTGCCTCATTATCTACAACATTTAGAGTTAACAGGAAACAGCAGCTACAACCCGAGGAAATGATTGTGAAATGTTATTGTTAACATTTATGTTTCTATTTTATCCAAAGCATCTTACAGTTGCATTTTAAAGCAAAATTTATAACAGGTGTTATATTTAAAGTTTTTGTTAATTACATGAACTGATGGTTGTTAATTGCATTTGCAGATGTGTGGTATGTTAAAGAAAATCGAGTCAATTTTGTCTTAAAGAATAACCACAGGGCATGTAAGGTGGCAAAATAGGTGACCCCAGGGTCTCTGGGTACAGGGTCATATTAACCCAAGCACTTTTGACATGTATTATTCTCAGACATGAATGATGCACATAGCAGTCAGAGAACCTTACCAACCACATGGATAAACTCTGGAAACACCCTAAATCATTGTAGCATCACTGGGACAAACACTACCTGTAACAATCTGTTTTTGATCATTTCAGAAAGCAGTTTTGATTGGAAGCTCATTTGTTTGCATCCCCTCAGGGTGGCCTTAGAGACGTTGGACCGCTTGACGGAGTCTCTGGACTTTACAGATTATGCCTCCAGGATTATCCACCCAATTGTGCGCACTCTGGACATCACTCCAGAGCTAAGGAACACCTCAGTGGACACATTGTCCTCACTGGTTTTTCAGCTGAGCAAAAAGGTAGAATGCTGTCTGCAGTTGTACATTACAGTACCAAATTTTCATGTGCTGTTCTGTTAACCGTTACATTTTTTATGTCTGTAAAGCTGCCATGATGTAATCAAACATATTTTTACTGGAATAGTTTTAGCTGAAGTAACGTTGTTCTAAAGCAGCCATCTAATGATTTCCCAGTGTCTCGCCAGTGTGCAGACGTGTCTAATCAGAGAGAGAGCGATGAGGTTACTGCTTTTACCCCTTAAACCCTCTTAAAATTACAAGAGCACATGTGGCCATCATGAGCACTAAACACAGGCACTGCTGCTTTTGATCACTGCAACCCACAATCCTCAGTTTCCTGAGCTGGAGAAACATCACATTATGTTATTTGTGTACTGGTGGCTGAAAGCTCTATAGTTACATGCACACATGGACCTCCAGGATCCGTTTGTATGTGACACATTCACTTTAGTATTATGTTTTACTGAATAGAATAAAAATAATTCCAAAATAATACCTTCAGATATTTAAATAATTTTTATTATTGTGTGAGGTCATTACTATGTCATTATTTTTTCCTGCCATTTTGAATTTTACCACATTTGCATAGTTAACGCTGCTTTCTGTCCACCATTTTGAATTATATTAGAAAACCTAGTGTTTCCAAACTCCTCATACACCGATTGTCATTTTGGATTGTAATTTGGACCGTTCCATCTAGAGACAAAAGATGTGTGATGATTGTTCTTACAATTCTCATATACTGCATCTACTGATTTTTCAGCGAGCATGAAAAATGGATATGGCACTTTATCTTGAAAAAGCTTTTGCGTTCTGACACAAAACTTGGTCTGTTTAGTCACAGGCATGACCTGAGGGGGCGTGCACAGTTTAGTCACAGTGCCACCTATTGGGAGATATGTCTATTGTGGTGGGCTGATGACATTAATATGACTTGATTTTATATGATTGTTGATTTCATATGATTATTGATATGATTGTGAGCCACGGTGAGTCATAGCACCACCGACCGGCAACAGGAAATGTGTCTTTTACAACAAATTACAAAAAATAGTCAGCTGACATTTGGTAGGAATAATGTAGAGACATGGCTGATGGCCATGATAGACTGTCAAACTTTTGAAACCACATTCAGATGATTTGACGCACTTAACATTCTTCAAATGGCATGAAGTAAACTTATCTCACTGGTACAGAGCCCGTGGTGGTTTTGTGAGTGAGTAGTAGAAATCTGAACCTTAGTAGCCAATAAAAGGTGATAAAGAGAGGTGTGACATGGGGTTTTTTTGGTTCTTGAACACCAGACAAGCCAATAGAGCATCACAGTAATCCAGCCTAGAGATGACGAGAGTCTGGACCCAGAGCTGTTGTATGTACAGTGAGATATGATCAGATTTTTTTTAAATGTCATATAGGGCAAATCTGCAAGAATGTGTTGTTTTGATAATGTGATCTGAGAATGTTAGTTGATCAGTCATAGTCAATGCCACCAACTGGCAGCAGGAAGTGTCTCTTATACAGACATTCAAATATTCGTCAGTTTTTTTCAGTGTTAAATGCGTCTGACAACCAGATCTGATTTTCTAAAAAACAACAGATGTCAATATGGCCTGTGCCTGTCAGTGCTGCTATATTCATTTATTCTTAGCTATATTAAATATGATTTTAGACACATATGTATATGTATCGATAAAATAGAAATGTAATAAAAAATATGTAACAAACAAATATAAACCTATGCATAATAATGACAAATATATACAAATATGCAAAATATATTAAAAAATGCATAATTTTTTTGCATATGCTTTCATTTCATATTGTTTTCTTACCTTTTTATGATGAACAATCTTTATGATACCTTTTTAACATGAAAAAAATTAGGAGTTCAAATAAGTTGACATTAACAGAATGTTTGTGTCTCTTTATCTTCACAGTATCAGCTCTTCATTCCCATGGTGAATAAAGTAATGTTAAAACATCACATCAACCACCAGCGCTATGATGTGCTCATCTGTCGAATAGTGAAGGTCAGTGTCCTGCCCTCTCCTGCGCATGTAATGTTCCTTAGCAAAAAAGCACATTTTTGCTCTATAAAGTAGGTCCCTGGTGACATTTCGATTTCGTCAGAGAATCTTGTCTGAAACAAAACTACCCTTGTGTTCTTTGGAAAAGCTTGCCTCCATTTCCTGGAGTCGGCCCCCCGTGTGACTCACCAATCCTTCTTTGCTAGTGAACCCAGACTTCCTGTTTCAGCCAGTGGCCCCTTTCCATCCAAAAACAATTTGCCTGTCTCGTTGTCGTGTCTGATATTTCCCACCAACACAACAGTGCCAACAATAATATTTTTAATAAGAGCTAAAATAATACATTTTTCTGCTTTTTTTTGCCAGTGTAATTGTTTGAAAGACAAATGGCACTTTCTGCAAATAGGAAACCTAATTACATTTATATTTCTGCCTTTTACAGACACTTTAATCCAAACTTCTCACTGGGAATTTGAGTTGTACATTTTATCGGTTTATGCATTCCTTGGAAATCAAACCAGGGCCCATGTATAGTTTAATAGTGAATTTAGTTTTCATAGTATGTTGAATAAACATGTTTCCAATATGTTGGATGATTTGGATTAACTGATTATTTTAACTTTTTAAAAGTGTGATGTTTAATCAAGCTGCCGTCCCTAACTTTTGTGTGTTGGCTTGTGTTTTCCAGGGCTGCACGCTGGCAGAGGAGGAAGACGACCCTCTAATATTTCAGCACAGACAGTTACGCAGCAGTCAGAGCGACATTCTGGTTAGCAGTCCTGTTGAATCTGGACCAATGAAGAAACTGCATGTCAGCACCACAGCACTGCAGAAGGTCTGTACTGATGTGTCACACTTGTCTCTGTGTTTGTGGCTTTTGATGTTTGCCGTTGGTGTAATGTGTGGTAAAGTGGCCAACGAGCTGCCGTTTATTAAAACTTTAGAGGATGAAACCAAAGAAAATCCTCCTTCATTCTGTTATCTTGAACAAAACAGTTGTTAAAATGCTATTAAGGCAAGAACCTCAGAGCTGACACAACAGTCCTGTTGTGTACATAGTGGGATTCTGAAGTAAAGCAGGTAAACACACTAAACTTCTGTATTCAGTGAGGTAACAAAGCTACTCTCAGTTGTAAACTGGTAGGTTTTTATTCAGGTAACTAACTGTAAGACATATGCCGACAGTTTAAGCAACTTGTGTAAACTTACTCAGTGCAATTCTAATAGTCACATCGCTGGGAATGTGTTTGGCTTTCTGAAATTCTAAGCTTGCGTACTGTAGTGTTTTCATTCAAGTGGATGGTTCTGGTCTAAAACACTTTCAGTTAAAGCCTAGAAAACCAAAGACAATTTTAGGGTTAGAGGTTCTCTGATTTTTGATGTCAGTTTTTTAATACCAGTGAATGGTGCCCCTTCTCTTGCCCAGAAGCATTAACATAACTCCATGTGCATTGAAAAGAACCCAGAATACACCTTTAAAGTTCTGGCTGGGCTTGACTTGAGGTGTGACTGAAGTTGATCTGTGTCACATTTGATCACTGAGATGAAGCAGTGATGATGGGTGAGTCTGCTGCAGGCACACTGTTGAGCAGATTCTTCTGTCTAATTAAACACATCCAATGATCAACAGGTGCTGCCTGTGAGAGCTTTCCATTATCATCATCATCTTCAGTTTCTGCTCAAATATTACACATTCAACCGTGGAGGAATGTTTCCTGCTCACCAGTATCACATGGCTGTTGTTTTTATGTTCAGAAAGCATTAAAACACACACACTGTACAAAGGCCACCACCAGCATTGCTTTAGACAGGAATTGTTTAAAATTAAAATTCAGAACAACATGGCTTGTCATGTAACGCCTTACATATGCATTATTCTTAAATACTCACATCTGTTGTTTAAATTAACATTGGCTTTAGGTACTTGTTGCTTTACAGTGCTGTAAAGCAACAAGTACCTAATCTCAGGGTTTCGTAAAATGATTGATTTGACAGGTATGTCACTTGACTCTTACAACTAACCTCTTGTGATGTTTCTTGAGTAAACATAAATGTAGTGTCTTATTGTCTGATTGGCCGGTTTCTGATATGTTCAGGCATGGGGGGCGGCCAGGAAGGTGTCCAAAGATGATTGGCTGGAGTGGCTGAGACGCCTCAGCGTGGTTTTGCTGAAGGAGTCATCCTCACCTGCTCTCCGTTCCTGCTGGTCTCTGGCCCAGACATATATACCGCTAGCAAGGTGAGATTTCTTCTCAGTCTTGTTCTATTAGCATGCCAAGTCAGAAGAGCGTCACTTCAGACCAAGAACAGCCTGTCTCAGCAAGAGTATTTTTCCATTTATTTAATTACCACTTTACTAAACTTAATTTGAATAAAAAAATCTCCCTCTTTCCAAGAGTAATAGGTGTAGACTAATAAACCTGCATTTTCAGATCATACTTTAACATTCTCAGTAATTTGGTTCAGTTTTACATGACAGACTTTATAACGCACAACTTGTGATGATCCAATTACATAACTAATAGTCAACCAAACTTTGCCTTTGCAGCCAAGAGAGTCAGGCTTGTAATCAGTAGGTTGCTGGTTCGATTCCAGCACCAGCAGGTAGCAACTGAAGTGCCCTTGAAAAAGGCACCCAATCCCCGATTGCTCCCCGGGTGCTGCAGTGATAGCAGTGTGTGTGTGTTCACTCCTCACCACATTTCAGTTATGGGTACCTGTAACTGACAAATACACGTCCCTTTTTTTTGTAGGGATCTCTTTAATGCCGCCTTCCTGTCGTGCTGGTCAGAGCTGAGTGAGGATCAGCAGGATGAGCTGATTCGCAGTATTGAGCTGGCGCTGACCTCACAGGACATCGCTGAGGTCACTCAGACGCTGCTCAACCTCGCTGAGTTCATGGAACATAGTGACAAGGTCAGTAAGGACTAATATGATTAATTTTCACAATTATCTAGTTTTAGAAGTGTATCAGAATGTATTTTACTAGCATTATTATTGGCTGTTATATTGGATGAATATAAAGCATGTATTAATGCCCTATTCCACATGACCTTTTCTACACCCCTTAATCTTACCCAGTGCCTTAGCTACCTTATAAGCAGTAATTAGGAGTTTATTGATGTCAGAATTAATAATGTGCTTTGGACCCTAAAGTGTACATTTATACATACAGCTACTTGTGACAAAAGACACAATAAGACCAGAAACATATTAGAAAAGACCTAAAGTAAAAAATATTTGATGGTATGGATTTTGTATTACTGTAATGTGAGTTGTGTGATGTGGTTTCAAGTACAGACACATCTGTTCCTGACTGGGAACAAACACTCCACACCCTCTTCATTCAGAGGCATCTGGCAAGAAAAGGAAGCAGCTGCCTTGATTTGTTCTTGCCTGTAAAAAAGCCCCATGAAATCCAGGATGCTGTTTTAAATTATGTTCAGCTCTTTCTCTGCCCTGTGTTGTTAATGTTAATTCATTAACATAATTGTTTCTTCAGTCCCCTGTTAAGCGCTAAGGCAGTTTAACTCTTGACTACTGCAATGCTCATCTGGCTGGACTGCCAACATGCTCAATAAAACTTCTACAAATGATTCAGAACGCTGCAGCTCATCTTATCTTTAACAAACCCAAAAGAGCCCACGTTACACCCCTCTTCATCTCACTACACTGGCTACCACTTACTGCCCACATCAAATTCAAGGTGCTGACGCTTGCCTACAGATCCTTCACAGGCTCAGCACCCCCCTACCTACACTCAATCTTACGTGGTTACATGCCTATCAGAAACCTACGCTCACTGAAGGAGCGAAGGCTTGTGGTACCATTACAGAGAGGCACAAAATCACTCTCCAAAACATTTTCGTTCACAGCACCATGCTGGTGGAACAATCTTCCTGCCTGTATCTAGAAAGCAGAATCTCTGTCAATCTTTAAAAGACAGCTGAAAACCCATCTCTTTCGTGAGCACCTAACCTCATGTGAAGTTGAGGTTAGGTGAAAAAAAATCTATCCCTCTTTTCCTACTCTTTCCTACCCCATTTCATTTAATCCCTTTCTACTGTGGCTTATATTATTCTGAGCAATCTCCAAAACTTGTATTTTGAGCACTTGTTTATTTGCCTCTTTATGTTGACTCGCTGATATATTCCTCACTTGTAAGTCGCTTTGGATAAAAGCGTCTGCTAAATGACTAAATGTATGACTTTCTGCATTCCTTGACACTTTCCAGCACAACAAATAGGGCTCACATTGTTGAGTGGTGAGATGAGATGGGAAGAGAGCTCTGTTTATTATATAAGCCTTTCTAACTGCCAGTCATGTATGGATCTGGATTTCTGCTCTTTAGCCTGTTTAATGCGTTATCTCTGTTTCATGCCTGATGTATGTTTTATGCATTTGTGTGTTATTATGTGTGTTAGGGGCCACTTCCCTTGAGAGATGACAATGGCATTGTTCTGCTTGGAGAGAGAGCTGCTAAGTGTCGGGCCTATGCAAAGGCTCTGCACTACAAAGAACTGGAGTTTCAGAAGGGCCCTTCACCGCTAATTTTGGAGTCTCTGATCAGGTAGGAAACCCCAGTAGTTAATGTGTAGATATGTAGATGTGTGGAGGTCTGCATATTTCTTATTAGTTAATGTTAAACCTGAAAGGTTAGAATCTGTATTTTGATGAATTTAATGAAAATAATAGATATTATAAATATATAGATAATAGATGTTGTCATAATTTCCACACCTTTGTGTTGTTCCAAACCTGTGTGCCTTTATGGACAAGGTGGAATTTTTGGTGAATCTTCACAGTATAAAGTATAAAGGAGTACCACCTGTACATCATTTAAGGGCCCATATGACTGGTGTCTTATTATATATTGTAAGTTAGTTCTGCGGGAGGTGTGACAGTTCTGTGCACTTCACACAATTTCAAACTTGCAACTGTTCCAATTTATTCTGAAGTTGCATTTTTGGTCTAAAGTTCGGTTACTGCGTAGGGTGATAAGATCTGTTTAAATGGGCCATTATTACAACAGCATCAGTGGGTACATGGCTTAATAAGATCATGTGACCGATCACATGTCAGGTTTGAGCAAAAAATTGAGTAGCGGCACTTTCATTTATTGTTGCCAGTTTGGACTCTTTCTTGCTACATTTGGTAATTTGTAGACCTTTTTTTAACACGTTTTTTAAAATAATTGACTAGTGACAAGTCTAGCAACTTTTCAGACACCTTGTGTTTTTCAGCAGACTGTAGTTCATATAATGTTGAAGCCAGATGGAGATGCGTGTGTGAGAGAAACACAAAAGGAAGACGCTAAATTATGTTTGTTCTTTATCAGATTTGTAAATCAAGTTTAAGCCTAACAGCAGCATATAAGTCACGTTCAGTCACTATATTTCATACTCATTCCATTGACTGATGACAGAAAATATGTGAATGAGAACAGCTTTATTGAGTAATCTGCTGTACTGAAATAAAATATGTGAGCACAGAGAATTATAGAGAAGCGAAACATCTGTTAACTGCCAACACTGAGACACTAGACTAAATAAATAGACACAATAAATCTAGACAGTATTAAACTATGATGTGGTGACATCACAGATATACAAATTACCATGTAACATCATCTGGGAACATTTAGCATCATTTCAAGCTTTAGAGACTGTAGATACTTTTGACTACATTAATTTAAAGAGTTGGCAACGCTGCTCGTGTGGCGAACTAAACGCATCACTGAACCCATTTTCGAATTTGACCGGTTTAACGAAACCTTAAAAAAATGAACAAAACCAAAAGTTTTCTTTGTCAAAGTAATAAGTAGACTTGAAACGTCTAATATGAGCTGTTATTTTTTCTAAATATTATACATAAGAAAATTAGGCAGGGTTCTGCACACATTTGCATTATTATTAGAGCAGATACTTCTTTCAGTCTGTAATGTAATAATTCTCCGTAATAATACTCACAGCTGTGCCATGGTCATTGACAGAGCAAGTTTAACTGACTGCACAGTAGTTACAAAAAAAATTTCTGCAAGTATATTCCAAAAACAACTATAAATCTAAAACAACACATGATTGCAGGACAGTGTGCTGGGAAACAAGTGTGTACAGTATAATAATGTATAGTGTGATATGTTTTACTGGTGAGTTGTCCCTATAGGCCTGTTCTTTAATACACTAGTGCTTTAAAATGACACTAAATTTAGTGAAGTGGCTCTTCTTAATGATTAGTCTTTCTACAACAACGACTAGCAAACAGAACCACAACTGTGAAAAAACTGAACTGTATCATTGGTATATCGTTACACCCCTTGAGTGTGTGTGCCATTTCTCTTACAAACACATGTAAAAGAGAAATATCTTCACGTTTGTTGTGAGTATATTCTTTGTTTAAAATGGATGAATCTGAGACATGTCATGGTTTAGTGCTGCGTTCGTTCAGGTTTGTTTGTGTTTGCAATGCGTCATTAGGTTTCATTTTAAAGTGGAATTACTTTTGTAATTTTTAAAATGTCCTTCACAATGTCCATGTGCTCATATGTGCTTACTGTGCCAGAAAACTTTAACATCCCTCCACTTATGTTTTTTGGGATAAGAAGGACTTCTTATCCCAAAAAACTTCTTAAGCCCACCAAACTCACACCATTGGTTGACCCAAAAGTTGGTGAGTTTCACAATGATAACACTTTACATTAAGGGATCATGCCTTTACAAAAAGTGTTAAATAATATGTGGGCATATTTTACCTACATATTACAACCTCAAAGAATGTGGCGTGTTGTTCATAAATTAAACCAACACAAATCCACCAAATATCCATGCATATCATTTATTGAGCCTCATTTCAAACCTCTAACTTTTTGTTGGAACACATAAAAGCTGATATTTTCTTTAGGGGGAAATTGTTCCTTTAAAGTGGCAAATCTTAAAGAACTCTTCTGTATTTTCAGTATTTATTTATTGCTTTAATAATTGTTACAGGTTTTTACAGTTACAATTATTTTGAGATACTGGGCTCTGAGCACGCAGATCACAGTAATGTAATAATTACTGCAGTCGATCAATTAGAGAGTTGATCATTCTCCAAAAAATAACCTTCTTAGAGGTTGTTTTCTGAATTTACAGTGAAGAGTTCTTAGTATTTGGCTAACAAACATCACAGAGCTGATCTTGGCAACAAGAGGCTGTTTTGATCTTCATTTTCACTTGATTTTAAACTCAAACCGGGGCTTTCTGAAAGCACACATCACCGTTTCCATCCACCCTCACACATTTATTTGACACTTCAGCCTTACAGTGAGAGGCACAGACCTGTTTTCCAGGCATTTAACTGGACTCTCTGCCTTCTCATCCATTCTGCATCTGGCTGGAATCTCCTGTGGAGCTGCTTCTAGTTTCTAAAGACTGGAGCTTGCAGTGAAATCATTTCCAGCTGTCTCTAACCTCTTCAGGATTTCCCATGAGCACATTTGAGTTCACTGCAGAGCTCCTATGTGCTCATTCTATACTGTGGATGGATGAAGTGTGCTGTATTCAGTAATAAGAGAGGTTTATTCAATGCATTGCTGTTTCGCTCCATGTGTCTCACTTTCTATGGTTCCTTTACATTTGCTTGAATGATCTAATACATTTTCAGGAAGCTCTGATGTCAATAAGCCTGATTTCACCAAAGCACAATCAGTAGTTAGTAGAAACTACTGATGAAGAACGTCTGAGTTTTAAAATGATTAATACATTTGGCTTATGCATCGTCAACAGTCTCTTATCTTTCCAGAATGGTGTTTAGAGAACCAGGGATCATCAGAGGTCTTGTAAAGCTCACTGCTGGGACTGTTGTCTGTGTGTTAATAATCTTACCCTCATTAATAAAGCTTGCTTCATCCCGTTTCATCATAGTTCCACTCTAAGATGGTATGTGTGCAAACCTTTCCCTGTCTCATCTATCCAAAAATGGTGAGTTGCCAAAATGACTAACAGTCTCCCGAGAAACAAACTTGTGGTTACCACTTTGCAGGCAGAGACGATAGACAATGGCTAACAGCTAACTGGGGGTCCAAACATGAAGTGCTTGACCTCATGTTAATAAAGATATCCAGCAGTATCAAAAGTGTAGCTTGAAGATAGAGATCTGAGCTCTGCTGAGGACGTGGAAGGAGGTCTTCAACATCTGGGAATCCATGTCTGAGACTGGAATTCATTCAGTCTGACCGTACTGAACTGTGTGGGTTTGAGTACAACATTTGACTTTGGGTTATTTGAGAAGAAAATGGTTCTGATTTGAAGATACCAGTAAAATCAGCAATTGGTAAACCACATTCTAATACCAGCTGTTCAAAGGTTTTAAATATATTTCCAGCAAGTAGTTGATAAACAAAAATTTGGATTTTTTGAAAAGCGCATGCCGCTTTTAAAAAAACCCACTGCACCTCCTAGTGGTGAAGTTATATGACAAAATCCATGAAACTGCTTAGATTAATTTACCCGATTATCATGTGTCTGCTGTCTATAGATTCTTTGATTCATGCTAAGTACTGCAATACCAATGCTTAAGCAAATTAAGAGTTTGGTTCCACAATAGGATGCTCCAATTTAAAAAAATGAGATACTGCTAAAATAAGCTTCACATCTGGCCTGTTCTGTCATCAGATTAAAAAAAAATGTGATATTGTTTGTGCCATGTTTTCCTGCACAGTTTCTTCTCTCTTTTTTAGTTGCGCTCTATCAGTAAACACAGGCAAACACTGTCGTCTTTTAAATGGGTGTTTTCGGCTTTATGAAATGAACAACTTTGATGGCACAGATGAGCCAGCACTTGTTTCGTCTATGAGAAGGAAGAACAAGTTTTTCAAAGACAATCACAACGGGGAACATATAAAGAAAATACAAAACTCAGGTGGTGGGAAAATACCGGTGATCTCTTGGGGCTTGTCATATGTATAGATCCATGTATAGTGTTTACTTAGCAAGTGATATTTATGGTTATATTTTTGTCCACTTTTATAGAAAATGAGTCTTTATTGAATGAATTGAATTGTAATGGATTTATAGCGTTTTAGGGTAAAACATGTCATGTATTGCACTGTATATGCATTTTCATACAAACCCTTTTCTGGGAAAGAAAACACTTTTTTTTCGATTTAACTATGTTGGATTCATCTGGTTTTGGAACCAAACTCTTCAAATAATGCTTAAGCGGTTTGTCCGATTTTCTCAAATGTTGGCATGCATAATCCAGACACCCTCATAGTAGAATTAATAAAAAAATTTGATTGGTCAAGCCGTGTAACACATATGAGCCAATGAAATTTGTTTGTGGCCCATTTTTACTAATTAGACAATGTCTTCTGAACGTTCTTCTGAAGTCAATGCATAACTTGGTACTTTTAGTCATCAATTAGTCAAATATTTACTAATGCTATAAATGTATGCTTTGTGATGTTGGAATTTGGTATACATCACATGTATATATGATGTATTGTGTGTGTTGTTTTCTCAATTGTGTGTGTTGTTTTCTCAAGCCATTTTTTACATTTTTGCTAATAACGTGAAATCTAACGTTTGTTTCTTCTCATTTGTATATGTCATTTTTATCTTTAGCAAAAAAGTTTTATTACAGTTCTCCTTATTTAAAGAAATTACTATTTCGAAGTTGTTTCATCCATTTATCTGATTCATATGAAACATGGCAAACATTATCTTCAGCCTCATGATAAAATCACCAGAATACTGTTGATGGATTGATTATTTAGCTGCTCAGGTGAGGCCCATTAAGACTAAAATGCCCATATCTTATGTACACAAAACATTCAGGTTTATAACTCTTTGTTTCTGATCTAACATGCTAGGTTTTACCTGTAAAACCTGATAAAGGGGGTCAATCGGCAATTTTTGTATTCAATTCCTTGTCAAATACATTGTCACATAGAGCTATATTTGCTAAATTTGTAGTTTGTCAGTGTCATAACATAAAATGTTTAAAATGGCATCAAAAGTTTTATGTCTAGTGTAACACAATCACACCTTTATAGTTTTTTCTTTTTTGGTCAGATGATCCCTTCCTGTCCAACAGAGCATTTTGGGGCTAAAAATGCCACCTTCCTTATATTGTGAGTGTGCATACACTTTGTGGCAGATTGTGCATCTCCTGTCACTTTGAGAAGAGAAACTCTTGCACATGCATAACTCAATCTTTACTAAGACTAGTTATCAAGCGTTTTCCTGGCAAGATGAAATAAGTTCTGGAGATTGCTGCTGTCAGTAATCAGAAGAGGCATCATTTTGTCATCTGAGGAGTCTGGCTTTGTTCTGTGCCTCCTGATTGATCACAGAGTCTGATCCACCTTTGGTCTAGCACAGCACAGCTTGAAAGCCTTTTTTCCAAAAGTACACGTTCACTAATGCAGCGATAAGCTGTTGCTTCTAGGAGCTAATGAGCCTTGTTGAGGATTGTCATGTTATATCTATCCATATGTAAAATTCATCCTTCAACATATTATTACTCATCATATTCATATTCAACATTATTCAACATATAGCAGCATTAAATTCAACATATATTACTATGTTGATTTTGGGTTGGGTTCAGATATAAAGTTTGTATTTTCCCAGCTCTTATTGTGTTTATACAGTCTGTGCAAAACTATAAGCAGTTTTAGCAGTAGTTAAAATATTGATATGACGTGATTATATTTTAGTGACTGTATTAAAATAGAAGCAAATACAGGAATGTTGCATGTAGTATTAAAGAACAAAAGAAGGTTTATGTGCTAAAGCAGCGAGTGACCTCCTCTCACTCTCACTGCTGAACCTGGAATGGACTTCAGGACATTCTCCTCAAATGAGTTCAAGATGTGCTGCAGAGATGTGCTGTAGCTTCAGTGTTGAGGGAGCTCACGCAAAACACTGACTTTGCCTCAAGCTTTTCTTCAGAAAATTTGTGCATATTTTCCGTTTTTTCTTTTGGTGTTTTAATAAAGAGGAGACCAAAGATCTGGTACTGGCCAAAGACTCTTGCGCAGTACTGTGTATGATGACTGTTGATATTAAACGTGATTATTCTGAAATCAGGCAGACTGCTGTACATGTTATTAACAAACCCTCCAGTAACAGATCTGTGTTTTGGGCAGGATGACTTTTTCTTCTTTTTTTCTTCAGTGTGCTCATATTTCAGCAGATTAAGTGGCTTGATTTGACTTGCGTGCCGTTTTTAGTTCCTCTGTTGATTAATGCTCTGCTGGACTTGATGATGATCAATTTTGCTAAATGGTTGCTCTCCATCTTGCAAGATATTGGTACTCTTACAGTCACACTGTGCACAGTACTAAGAGCTCTTAAATGAGTGTTACTCCCTTGGCTGTAATGAAATGCCTATTTAACACAAATTTGCGAGCAGTGATCAGCACAGTCTTTTATAGAGAGCTTAATTAATGGTTAAGGTTAGGCAAAGGTTTTATGCTTGTTTTAAATGACGCATTTGCACACAGGAAGTCCTCTGATCAGTGAAAGGTCAGGTACGGCCACAGAGTTCCTGGCAGCCAGACCTCATGTGGACCTCCCAGAATGGCCACAGATTCTTCCCCAACTGAAGTGTGTGGAAACTGTATGGTATATTTATCCAGGGTTGAGATGTGTGCAGGAGCTAATGGATTTATCAGTCTACTCTGATACCTGTGGGTCTGTTTTATAGGGCTGTGTGTGGTGGGTAACCTTTTCTGAGGCTCCGTATTTGCATTAAATCATTTCAGATTTTTGTAGGAGACTTGTAGTCAAGCTAACAGCTTTTGCTCTTTACTTGCATGTAGTAATTGTGTGAATTATTTACAACACTGAAATTCTTTTTAAGCCTCTTTACAGCAGTCAGGGGATCAGCTGTTTTGTGAATAAGGTGGAAGGAAGAGTGTCAGTAGAATATCCCATTCATGACATTAAAGCACTTGGCCAGTCAAGTATTTCAATTTTTGTTCAATTTCTGCTATTTATGTTTTCGTGTTTATTGCTGTTTGATGTTCATGTGCATTAACTGTTACTATGATTTTGTTCATCAAACAAGCACACATTAAGTAAAGGAAAAGGGATTCTTTAAAAATACAATTTTATTAATCATCTAACAACTTTACACAATTAATTTAAATGCATTACTGTATTTGTTTTTTGCACTCTTGTCAAATTTGTCAAACTGTTTTTGTTTTTACAAAATTAACATTATGTGAATGGGACTATGAGTCTTGATACTGTTACTGGTGTATCAATCCCTCTAAAAAGGCTAAAGAAAATAAAATATTTCAAAGATAAATACCACATATAAAATGCAATTTACAATCAAACATCGTCTGTCACATATTCAGTCTTAAAATACTGTTAAATGAATGCGTTCCCCTGAAAATGATGCCCAGTTCAAGCTGTAGATTATGTTATCCATTGATGCCAAAGTTTAGTGGTGAGAAGGCGCATACATATTAATTTAGGAAGTCTCTAAGGCATGAAGTTCTGAGGCCGGATCTTCATCTCCACTCGTTTCAGTGAGTAGTTCGGTCCGTGCCATCCGTACCAAGAGATGCCATCTGGATTTTTGGTATGTGACCCATAGCGGTAGAACATGCCGTTCAGGTTAGAATCAGTGCAGCAGTTGTACCAGTATCCACCTTCAAACAAAAGTGAAGGTTCAGATATTAATGTTCTACATATACATTTACAGGTATGCATTTGGCTTGTATCTACTACAAGTGTATCTACACTTGAATCTAAAGCGACTTACAGCGAGTGACTTACAGAAACACAATGTGTCAGTTCAGTTTTGTCTTGTTTTTTACTTTTTTTACGTTTTTACCTTGGCGCAGTTGGGCACAGTTGTCCACACACTTGTCATTGTCCTTGTTCTTGGTGCTGAAGTTGGTGTTATTGTGGTAGCGGAGGGAGTCGCCTGCGTTCCCACTGTAGTTAGCAATAAAGAGCTTGTAGCTGTTCATCTCATTGCTCAGTGTGAAGAAGTTGTATTCAGCATAGCGTGTCAGACCCTCCCAGTCCTAGAATGTTCATGAAACATGCAGAACTTGTTACATCATGTTTGCTGTTAACACTTGATAAATCTCTGGTTTAAGGCTCTTAATGGGAATTGCATTAAGTGTGACGTGCACATACCTCCATATCTATTCTCAGCACTGTGGGCTGTCTGGTTAGACGGAAGATGTGTTCATTGCCGAGCCAAAAGTCACCTCGGATTGTACCAAACCCATTCTTATACTGTTTCCAATCGCGATTGAAGCTTGTCAGACCAATCTTGCGTCTCTGAATGACGGTCCAGCCTCCACCGTTGTTTTCCATATCACAGTAGACCTGGCACATACCAAAAACATAATGGGTTTCAACACAAAGCTTTTAAAAGTGGGACCATTACCAAAGACCAAGACTTTGCTTGTACAGTGTTTAAGATTTAAACTTACACTTAATTCGGGTGTTCCAAGAAAGTCATCTTTTGGTAGTTTGTATTCTCCAGAGATTTTGTAGTTTTTGTTGTATAGGGATGCACAGTCATAGATTGCATCTAGAAGAAAGAGAGAGTTTAGGATCTGGAAAAAGCTCTGATTAGATCCATCAGGATCTTCTGTCCAATCTCTGTCCTGCTGATTTTCAACCGTGTGCATCTGTGCAGCTTTACTTTTGTCCGTTGCAAGCAGGCAAAAAGAAAAAATTGTGTGATGACTGATTCATTGGGTATAAAACTATGCGTAATTTACCATTTGACAGATAAATAGTCTGAAAACTTTTATAGAAAGAGAGGTGGCCCATCAGCTGCAGTTATAAAGCAGACGTTTCTGTGTTAATACCCATACTGCTGCTCTGAAGAGCTTCTCCTGGTAGTCTGTGGTAATGGTTTTCTGTAAATGAAAGCATGTGTCTGCAGAATCATGTAGATAAACGTCTGGTTAGCTGCGCACTCACGCACGTCGTCATTTTTTTCCTCTCACCTCACATAACATTAATTGAACAATCTACAGTGATTATAGGGCTATAAATCCATTTTTTCATGCATTTTAAGAAGTTCCATATTAAGCATAGACTTGGCAGTCAGAGACATCTCTTAGTTTCTGCAGTATGGGTATCAACACAGTTGTCCAGAGCTGTTGGGAACATTACTACACATGTAGAGCTCTGTTCTGTTCTAGTACAGAGAAGAGGGTGGTGTAAATTAAAAGATTATCACATGTGCGGGTCAGCTCTGCACGTGACCCATGACCTTTGCACCGCTGAGCACAGAGCAACACATGGCATGCGGTTGAAATAAACTCACCTGAGGTGCTCTGCTGTGGGGGAGACTGGGCTGCCTGCAGCTGCAGGTTTTCAATCTGGTTGTAGATCTCAGAGTACTTGCTCTCAGCTTCTGTGACACGAGCGTCGTGCTGCTGGTTCATCTTCTCCAGCTCCATCATCTGCCTCACAACCTTCATCAAGTCTGACTCCTGCTTTTTGTTCATTTCCTCCAGCATGCTGCTCAGATTGGCCATCTGAACCTTAAGGGAACGGACCTCGTCACAGCATTGTGCTTGTTTTGCTGGTTTGGTTGTCACTAAGTTCTTCTTGAGGGTGCTTTGAGCCAATGCGTGACCCAGCACCAGCAGCAAAAGAGCCAGTGAAGTGGTAGTCATCGTTACGCCTTTCATTGCTCTTCTTGCGTTTGTCTTGCCGTTACAGGAGATGTTGATTGATCCTGACGGTTTCGCTCGAACCCTGTATTGAACAGTAGTGGCACAAGGAAAAGTAAAACAAGAACTGTCTGGAACAAAGCACAAAACTCTAGAATGGTTTTCCAGCTGGTTAAGTTTCTTCTTCTGCTCTTTACAATCAGCTGTCTGCTCTCACCAAGTCCCTGCTGTGAATGCAGCTTAAATATGTTTTCATGTGTGCTGTGCCCCTCCTCTTTTGCTCAGGCCCACCTCAGGCATTGACCTCCCACCTCCTACCACTATTTGCCCTCCCCGCTCCTGCTCACCCACCCCTGCAAAAAATTCTCCACCTTTTGTTTGGTTCCACCCTTCAACACATGTGCCATGCACCTCACAAACTTTGTTTTGCATGTTATATATACCTAGATGACACACACAAGTGCCTAGAGGTTGTAACTTAGTATTTGAAGTAAACAAATAGTTTCAAGTTCTGAAAAAAGTTTTCTACTTCAGAAATAAAGCTGAACCCTAAGCAGTAATGCACCTGAATTCCTCTATATTTCTAACATTTCATATATCTTTTGATATTGTATGTATGAGTTTAGCGCCTTAGCAGACACTGGAGTTTTACATATTTTAACTAAAACAGCAATATGCTCATAAGTAAAAAGAAGACACTGAAGTTCATGGTATTAAATATTGTCTTTTTGACTGAACACACACACAAAAGTCATGCAGCCACACCCTGATACACATGCATTTTATGCATTGGATAATGTGGTTGGTTTTAACAGTAGACAGTAGTTGGTTTGAGGTGTGAGTGAGCCATGAGCAGGTTTTTGTGTTTCGTTTTGGGAGTGTGATCTTCAGACCACAGATGATGACAGATGTCATGGAGCTGCTTCCAAAAACATAAGACATGGCTATTATAACATTTATGAAAAATTGTTACTAATGTCTTTACCAAATGGCAGAGCGGTCCAGACAGGCTCTTTTGTTTTAACACTATATTGTTTTTGTTCCTGTATCCTTTATGCAGAGCTTTAATTACTTTAGTTTTTGCTCAGCACTGGACAGAGAACTTCTGCCAGCCACATTTCACTGCCAGTGTTTGAGTTTTCCTCAAGTCATTTCTCTATCCAGTAATTGCATAATATTGCTTCCTTTAGTGGTGTTTGAGTTGCACAGATGATGAAGGCAAGTGGCAGGGATTGTACAGCCAGATGATGTCAGGAAAAACACCACAGACTATACGACAGAATGGAAACTAGTCGGCTAGACTAGTGGTTCAAACTTTTCATGAGTGTAATTAAAGGAATGAAGTGATTGGCAAGAAGGTGTGGGTCCACCCTGCTTACATTATATAATCTTTATTGACTCTACTGCCTTGCCTGAGGTTAAGTAGGAAAGAATGGCTTAGTGTTTCATCTCATGCCACAAGGGGGAATATGAAAGATTTCAGCATCTGGAATGTTTTCATTCATTGCGGTATGGGTTAAGCCTCATCCTCAGTTTTTCTGCCTCTGAAACCTCAGAGAAACTTTATCACAAGCAGACAAGTTCATCATGCCTGTGCCAAAGTTCATAGCAAACCCCTGTTTCAACAGCAGAGATACATTACAGTTGGGTTTCGATGTACAGGGACATACAGTGACGTACAGCAACGTACAACGACGTACAGTGACGCACAGTGACATACAGCAACATACTACGACATACAGCGACATACGGTGATGTACAACAACATACTACGACATACGGTGACGCACAGTGACATACAGCAACATACTACGACATACAGCGACATACGGTGATGTACAGCAACATACTACGACATACTGTGACGCACAGTGACATACAGCAACATACTATGACATACAGCGACATATGGTGATGTACAGCAACATACTACGACATACGGTGACGCACAGTGACGTACAGTGACATCGAACGACGTACAGTGACGTACCGTGACGTACAGCGAGCACTAATGCTGGTAGTTAAGGCAGATATGATCTGTATTATGGGCAGCTATTTGTCCTTTTTTTCCTGAAGCTGTAGCAACTCTGGCACTGGTGCAGACATGGAGGTGAAGCGTGTCTGTTCTCTGGCCTAAAGACAAGGAATTGCTTTATCTTTGTGATTTTACAGATTCCTACAGAAACGTTTTCCCCATAAATTGGACCTAACTATGAGATGCGTTGTCAGAGCAATACTAATGAATAACTTTTGGTGTCTTAAGTTTCTATATTCACTGGTTGTTCTGAGACCATAACATGCAGGGAGGCTCAACTCATTTCCACATGATTATCCTGAAATCCAGCGGTGACATTATACTGAGTAAGAAAGACTAACACCATCGGCAGAGTTACTGTCAGTTGGCATCCAACTCAAAATGACAAACGGCTGTTTTTCTGTTCACATCTGACCTGCTACTGAAACCTTGCAAAGCTGAATCCATGTCAGGAAGAGCAGCTGAGTCACAGGTCACATTTCTGTTACTGGAAGAAAATGGGAAACTTTTAGAGACCTTTAAAGTGTGAATAACGTTGTTTTCCTTAGGATTATTAGTTAGTTTATTTTATTATTTTATTTTATTCCTAAGGCTTTTTAGGGCCTGGGGCAGGGGGGCTCAATTAAAACAGACACATATCATACACGCATGCATCTGTTTGTAACTTGGAACAGTCATGTTGACCTAAACAACTTTCGCCCTCGGCAGGAAGCCATTTTGGATTTTCTGAAAAGCACATGCCATTAACTTTTAAATCCTCCTCTGAGGCATTTCATGTGATTGTGATAAAACTTGGAGAGCATTATGCCAAGAATGAAAGATTTAGATTTTTTAGGCACAATTTCTACTACTTCGTACACTGATTCTGCTCAGTTGTTACATAATGAACCATTTCTGACATGTACAGCTGAGTTGATTTTGAACCGCCCATTGTTTCTCATTTTGACCCATAGCTCAAATGTGACTTAACTATCATTTTTAAGTGTTCACGCCCCATATTGGGTGTGTACATTCAAGTCCCCAGATTCCTCAAGTTAATACGGGTCTAACCTAGTGGTGAAAGATCTGGGCTAGTGTCAAAGGAATGTCCCAGCAGTAAGTGTGCGTGCTGCATTGCGTGTCTTATTCCAGTTTGCGTCATTCCCTGATTTTGTTCCCTTATTTTCTCAATTGTTTTTTGCACAAACACTTTTGCACTACTGTTTTCTTAGACAGATTTCTCTTTTATAGTGTTTAATGCAAACTGACCTCAGCCGCTGATTGTTCTCTACCCTGTAGTTACTGTGAGTGTAATGGTTTCATAATGGCATTAATAATTTCATATCATTAGTTCTTGTTCTGCTTGAGCTGGAAAATGAGCTTCTGAAGTTCAGGTAAATTCAGGTGAAGTTGTGGAATCATTTGATGACATGGGAACATGGGAATACAAAGAACTAATGGGTTAATATTTTGCTTGGGTTAACATTGTTGATCTGTTTAATAGATCACACAGTTTCTCAAAGAAAGGACTGGTTGTCCTGCTAATTTGTTCTCGAAAAACAACATGCTTGATACTGTTTTTTGAATGAGATACTACACTTATTTTTGACTTACGGAGGTTGGCTCACTTAACTTAAAGGATGCAAAGTTATTGTAGACAGATATTGACCACATGTACTGCCCTTTCACTGAAGCCGTTCTTTTATATTTAGCCGTACGATCTTAGCAGTACAGCCCATGCATGTGTGTTGCAGTACAGCCCATGCAGTTTTTATCAAATGGTCCCTCTAATTATTGCATTTGTAAAAATTGACAATCAGTCTTAGTTTGGATGCCATCAGCAGTGAATGGATCCTTGTACAATGTTCACTTTTGTTTCAGACTTTCCTTTATTAAAAGTGAGACTCACTGTTTGGGTTTCTGCGGACTATCCTGTTTTCCAAGTGAAAGAAATGCAGGCTAAAGTAAACAAAATGAGGAGGGGCTGTTTTTGGTTCTGTAGTCTGTTAATTCGTCTGGAAAGACGCTCCCTATTTTAAACTAGTGAAGCATTAATACCAGACCACCATAATGTATAACATATTTCATAATATTCCTGTTCTCTGTGTTATTATTTTCATTTCATTAAGCTGTTTTAAGTTCTGACATCAGCTGCAATAAAAGCCTTTAGGGTTAAAAAAGACCCCTGGTATGATTTAAGGATATATTACTGAGGAGTTTCTCAGAGTGGTCTGGTGCTCTTAGAGTTTGTTTTCAAGTTACTGGGCCGGTTTCTGGCATCTTCACGAGATGCTTCACAGCATTTCTCCTGAGTTCAATCGCTTGAAATGTGGAGACGTTATTATGCAAGACTCACAAATGTGCTCTCTGAAGAAAGCTTGTTCAGAAGGAAAAACAACTGCATCATTTCCCCAAAAATATTCCACAACAGTGAAGAATGTGTAAATGTCCTCATTCACTGACGACTTTCCAATATTTTCATCTTCAAACCTTTCAGTTGCGTTTATGTTCAGGCAGGCTTTGGAAGATTTCATTTGAAAGGAAAAATCTGACTCCTAAAAAGATTTAATTACGAGAGCATTAGTCAACAAGAAGATTTATGTAATACATTTTATGGATGCAGATTACTGTGCAGCAGACTAATGATTTTATGACTTGATTCATTGGCTGACGTATGTCGTATAAGGTGTGTGTGTGTGTGAGAGGTGGGTGTGTGTGAGGTGTGTGTGTTTGAGAGGTGTGTGAGACGTGTGTGTGAGAGGTGTGTGCATGTGGTGTGTTTTAGCACAGAATAATCTACCAAACCTCAGTGTTTATAGTTAGCAGCATGAATGTGATCATCTGAAATTAGCAAGTTTCATGTTTATTGTTCTTTAATCAGTGTTATTGACATGATGTTTTTGTTCAATAACACTGACCTTTGCCAGAAGCTTGTGAGTTTATAAATTTGCCTTTTTCGATGGACCTCAGTGGCCTTGAGGACTTTTTTAGCCAATCCTTAGTATGCCTTGTTTTTGTTGTTGGCAGGGGAAGAAAGTTCCTAATGTTTCAGTTTGGCATCTGCAAAATAAAGAAGGTAAAATAATCTCATATGGTTGGTCCTTTGAAGCATTAATGTCCTTCAGATTTAAGGCTTCAGACTCTGAGAAGCAGTGATATTAAAGTCACATGTGCATCTCATCCTGAGAGGTGTTGCCCATACATCTTTATAACCCATCTGCTATCTTTGTCCTAATGGTATTTGTCTTAAATATTGGCCACACACTATTGTACAACTTGGATGTGTGGGAATAATGTAGATTTTTGAGGCCACATATACTTTTCATGTGCTTCTGACTTGCTTGACTGTTTATGGTTAGGTTTATTTGAGCAGCCACTTTCTCTGGGCAGGTCACTGGTTGGCTTCACTATTATTTGGTTGTTCCAATTTAAATAATTATAGTCATAGTTATGAAACAATATTTGAACAATATAGAAACACAATGGCAGTTATAATTAAGTTCACTTTAATGGGCTAACATTCCTCTCTGATTGGAGATAGATTGGACAGACTGCATACATTTGCATTTGACAGATGCTGAAAGCTTACAGTACATTCAAGTTATGCATTTTGTCGGCATATGCGTTCCCTGGGAATCGAACCCTTGACCTTTGCTCTGCTAGCGCAACGCATTACCAGCTAAGCTAGAGGAA
Source organism: Yasuhikotakia modesta (assembly GCA_036877545.1). Lineage (NCBI taxonomy): Eukaryota > Metazoa > Chordata > Actinopteri > Cypriniformes > Botiidae > Yasuhikotakia > Yasuhikotakia modesta. The sequence goes on along the minus strand of JBAJNP010006399.1, from coordinate 1,129 downwards.
CACGAATTGTGTTTAGAGCTATGATTCAGATGGTGGTGTCTGTTGTGTCTCTGTTGGCATTATTATTCTTTGAAGCATTCTTCAAGGGCCTGGTGTTCATTACAGTAATAATAACAGTAATTAATAACAGGAAACTGGTAAAAAGAGCTTTGTTTGCCAGCGAACCAATGAAAACTTGAACACTTTAAATTATGGAAATTCGTTGCAATTGCAATAATTGCAATTTTTGTGTTCAATATTTATCATATAAGTCTGAGTCAGAAGAATGGAGTACAAGGAGCACTAGGGGCACTAAGAGCAATAGGAGCAGTAAGAGCACCAGGAGCACTAAAAGCAACAAGAGCACAAGGAGCACTAAGAGCACTAAAAGCACTAGGAGCACAAGCAGCACTAAGAGCACAATGAGCAGTAAGAGCACAAGGAGCACTAAGAGCACAAGGAGCACTAAGAGCACTAAGTGCACAAGCAGCACAAGGAGCACAATGAGCAATAGGAGCACTAAGAGCAATAGGAGCACTAAAAGCACAAGCAGCACAATGAGCACTAAGAGCACAAGGAGCACTAAAAGCACAAGCAGCACTTAGGAGCACAAGGAGCACTAAAAGCACAAGCAGCACTTAGGAGCACAAGTGCACAATGAGCACTAAGAGCACAAGGAGCACTAAAAGCACAAGCAGCACTTAGGAGCACTAAGAGCAATAGGAGCAGTAAGAGCACAAGACGCACTAAGAGCAATTGGAGCACTTAGGAGCACAAGCATCACTTAGGAGAACAAGAAGCACTAGGAGCGCTAAGAGTACAAAGAGCACTAAGAGCACAAGGTGCACAAAGAACACTAAGAGCACAAGGTGCACAAAGAACACTAAGAGCACAAGGTGCACAAAGAACACTAAGAGCACAAGGTGCACAAAGAGCACTAAGAGCACAAGGTGCACAAAGAGCACTAAGAGCACAAGGTGCACAAAGAGCACTAAGAGCACAAGGTGCACAAAGAGCACTAAGAGCACAAGGTGCACTAAGAATACTAAGAGCACAAGGTGCACTAAAAACACTAAGAGTACTAAGAGCACTAAGAGCACTAGTAGCACAAGGTGCACAAAGAGCACTAAGAGCACAAGGTGCACAAAGA
>JBAJNP010006398.1:7653-25700 GCA_036877545.1 Yasuhikotakia modesta | reverse complement strand
GTGTCACTTCTGAGGTTGAGAACTGACAGTGAAAATCCACTTTTTACTAAAGACACAGATACTTCTGACTGTATAAACTGTTTCTCAATGACTATACTGATCATCTGGCAATAAACGAAATGAATCTCGGCCCAACAGAAAGCTTCAAAGCAAAGATTTACCAACACAAATAATATATTTACAACATAATGTGATTTTTGGAGCAGGCACATTAGTTTTTAACCTCCTTAGAGCATTTGTGTCAGTCAGCAATTCAGCTGAATCCACAGATAAAAAGAATTAATCCTGATTTTGATCCCGCTTGTGTTGCAAAACCAAACAGCACAGAAAACAGAAGAATATACTGACAGGAAAATAAGTGCATATCCACCAGCATTCAGTTAGTTGACATAGTAAAGCCAATAGATGACATTGAAAAGGGAAAATACTGTAGGAAAGATCATTCTTGACCATTTGTCAATGGAGTTGACATCGGTTAAGTCAGGGATGGTGATTTTAAACTGTGAAGCACGACGGCGTAGTCGACTTTTTTTCTGTGCCACATGCCGTTCCAGTGCATTGTGGCCGAAGTTGTGCTGGGCCAGGCCAGCTTTCCGATACTGCAACATGGTGGTATCATAAGCTAGTATGTTCGCGCGGGGGTCACCCAAACCGAGGGTCAACTCAGACGCACCCATTTCATTCTTGATTTCTAGGGGGCTGAGGAGAATGTTTTCATGGGGGTCCATCTAAGAGATAAAGGCAGAGAAATTATTAGTAACAGTAAGTTGCAGAACAGTTTTTAGTTTAAAACTGAAATCTATTAAGTTAGTGTGAAATCTATGTTAGTGTGCCAAGTGAATTAGGAATAATTGTTAACGGTAAACTGCTAGTTGTGATTACATGTAGTACAACTGGTTAACAAATTTGTCAATTAACTTTTGTCAAATAAAATTTAGTGAATATAACCATGAATCAGACTGACTTACCCACTGGTGTTCAAAATTTGCTCTTGACACTTTACCAACTTTACCGGCATTTCAACACAACTGAATGACCAAATATATTTTACACAGTTTAAGACAAACCAACAAAGTGCCAGTAACACACAGACGTGTGGACATGAGAGCAGAGGGAGATGTAAGGTGTGCCATTGCAAGATCATCCACAGCCCCGAATCACATTCTAAACTCTTCTTCATTTTAGGACAAATATAATTTGTCCTAAAATATATTATTCTCCTTCATATCCAACATGATCCAAACATATTTCTGTTTCATCAAAACACTTCAAACTATTATTTACAGTGAAGCTTTAAGTCTTTAACTAAACAATAGCCGCAATAATACAATGACTCGCGTAAAAACGTTTTTGTGGTTTCAAGGGAAAAGTTAATGATGATAAAAATTGCTCTTAAAGGGACAGTTCACCCAAAAATACAGGTTGGCATTATTACTAATGTTTTTTCTGGGGAAACCAAAATAAGATGAATTGAACATTAAATATAAAGAGCTTGTCTGCTGTCTTGTTGTTTCAGCACACGTCAGTCCATTGTAAGAACACTATTTGTTTTTGGTTGTGATCCTATTATTTACCTCGTTTTACGGAACAAAACTTCTGCTCACCCTTAAGTTCGTTTATTTCCTTCAGAAAGTTTTTGCTGGGTTTGAGAAGTGCTGCACAGACTGATGTAGGTGCTGCTTGTGTTTTATTTGTGTATCCTCATTTCCTGGCATTCTTTCCTCACACATGGTTAAGGAAAATTTTCCTTAACTTCTTTAGGGCTCCTGTATAGTTCATTTGGTAGAGCATTAGATTATCAGAGCAAAGATTGCGGGTTCGTTTCCCAGGGAACACATGTACTGGAAAAATTTGAATGAAAACTTGAATGTACTGTAATTTACTTTGGATAAAAGTATCTGCCAAATGTATAAATGTAAATGTATTAATGAAATGAGAAAGCATCAGTCTGAGCATTGAGAAGCGTTTTCTATTTTTTTTAAAACAGAAGCAGCTAATCAACTACAAACCCTTGTTCCATTCCACACTAAATGATAAAATATGTTCATATATAACAACGTATTTCATGTCAAAGAACACGTTACAAAATTAAGGAAAATAAATCAATAGTGTACTTTAAAATGCCTTTAGGTTGATTGTTCTGCTAGACAGCAGTCATTAAGCTTTTAGACACAGAACACAAAGAAACTGAATTTTTTAAAGCATTGTAAGAAAAAAGACGATGAAATGATTTTTGGGTGAACTTTAAGGAAATGGAAAAATTGCAAGTTGCCCCATCATATGGCATAAAGTTTTTGATGAACTTTGGTTTAGTACCTTATTTTTTGCATCCCCTAGTCCTAATGCTGCATTGTCCACAAAGATTGGTTCCCACATGGAGTCATGAGTGTCAATCTCCCTCTGTTTCATTCTGGCATACAGAGCATCCTCTCTCTGAACTACATTCCCCACCATCCACTGAAAGCAAACAAAAGCAGCACTTTGTATTTGTCTTTGTGTGAGAGTGTGAGAAAACGCTGGCATTTTGTGGATTATGCCTCAAACAACAGACAAACATTCCTAAATCCAAATGAAAGTAAGTGATTTTAAATGGTCCAACAACATCATGTCTTAAAACCAACCAACCCAAAATGTAAATATTTAAATCTTTAGCATTTCTGCAGTTATTTTATATGCAATAAAAGCGATAAAACTACTATCACTACTGAATAAGTTTTATACTACATAGCACATTAAAGCAAACTTTTCCACATATGAAGGATTGCCTGTGTTAGAAAGGAGTAAAAGCAAATAATATAGTTATTCTGATTCCATATTGAAACAAAACTGAAGAAATGTTTACAGACAGCAACTAAATACTATTTCTAAGATGGTAGTAGATTTCTGCAGATTATACCTTCAGTTAAGCAAATAAGCAAAAGACATGATAGCATATATTAAAATCAGAACAATAACCGGAGTGATAACCTCCAATCTCTTAAATACATCATCCCTCACACACTGCACACATATAACAATCAACACTTTCACCTGTGATATAAACATGTACAGACTTTAAGGGCTGTCTTAAGTCAGACACTGAAATGTAAATTGTGGTGAAGATATAAAAACACACTGGACAGTAAATATAACATCCGTTTAGCAGTAATCTAACACTAGCAATATATTGCAGCAAGCAACAAATCATCTGTGATTCAAATTTTTCTAAATCATTTCAAATGTTTAATTCCAGGTGCTATTAGCAACATTTAGCACTGGCAACTATGCAATATATTAACTGTTAGCAAGTAAGCAGAGAGGCGTTGTAGCAACTACTAATGGGAGTGCAGACAGTCACGTCACCGTCACCTGATATAACTGACCTATTCAACAAGACTCCACTGATTTACTCACTGTTAGTTTGTGTGACAGGAACAGTCACACACTATTAAACCACAGCATATGTTTACTAAGTGTAAGAAATGTGATAGAAGGAGACTGAGACTTATTTTAGAACTACAATACAAGAAGTAACAGCAGTTATTACAAACTCTGCTGTTACGTTCAAACATACCTGACTGGGATTCATTCTCATTTTGTCGTTGTGTGATGTGGTGGTTTTCTCTGCTCTCTTCTGCCGCTGAGGTCCTCTGCCAAAGAAGATATAGTTGACCAACGCGTACTCCAGCAGAGCCAGGAAGACGAAGACAAAACAGCCCATCAGGTACATGTCAATGGCTTTGACATATGGGATCTTTGGCAGAGTCTCGCGCAGATGTGTGTTAATGGTCGTCATGGTCAGTACAGTGGTGATTCCTACATTCAGGAGAAATGTTCTGTTCAACTCATGTGGTTTGTCAGGAAAGCCATGTCTTAGTTTCTTTCTACATAGTGTGTCTGTGTTATATTTGACATTCAAAATGCACCAACATTCAAATGGTGCAAATGACTTTACGTTAGTCCCACTGGATTTATATTTAAAGAAAACTTTGTTCCATTAAAATATTTGTAAACGTTTATTACTTCTATTACGATATCTATTATCTTACTGTTTCTCATCATTGTTTTTCTGCATATGGGACCAGTACACACACAATTCAGTTTGACCAGTAACTACAGATCCACTCACTCCTGGCTCATGGTCGGTTTGATGCAGACACACGTTGACACACGTTTAATGATTCTAAACAATATGGGCTTTAAACACTAACAGACATCTGCTCTTCCTGCATCTGATGAAACGCTACAGCGGTTTGTGGATGGATGAGGCCAGACAGCAATCAAGAAGAGTTCACACTGAGAACTCTGCACACGACCGCTGCCATCAGCCTCACATAATCAATGATGACAGGAGAAAGCGGAGGCTTGGAAAAATGAAGGGAAAGAATGTGTGGTGTAAAAAAGGCATCAAATCTGAACAGAAACTTGATTCTCCCAGTACTTGATTGCAAAAGTCTGCTTCACAGGGTATATTCTGTGGATCTCTCTGAACCTGACAAGAACTTCATAAAAGGCTTCATATAAAAGCCAGACATAGTTTTGCTCACAACTGGCTTAACTGGTGTGTATAAATGTAAGTGTAATGATATTCAACAGCCGTGGAAGATTGTTATGAGGGTTTCTTAGATCAGTGCTCACCCAGAGCCACACGAGCAGCCGAGGCGTCATAGTTGATCCAGAAGGAGACCCAGGACAGGATGGTGATGAGGATGGAGGGCATGTAGGTCTGGAGGATGAAGTAGCCGATGTTTCTCTTGAGCTTGAAGCTCAGGGACAGGCGAGGATAGGAACCTAGGTGAATAATGAGGTCAATGACAAAACCTGCATTCAACTGTAGTCACCAAAACACATTTGGCACATTTACTTAAATGCTGTAATGAAAAGTTCCCAACCACTAACCTAAAACAATATGCAAGAATCTCAAATAAAAAGACAATCAGCCGTTCAGTGAGTCCTGCTCAGCTTTAGTCAGAATTATAGCTCAGTGTGCTGACCTACAGATCACATACACGTTTAATTTCCTTTAAAGCATTTCTGAATGTGATTCAAGTCGGTTTTTTGGTTGTTTATCCCTCCGGTTAGTATTTGGGTCACATGCAGATGCAGGTGACATGAAGTGACGGCAAAAGAGAGAAGGAAAACTGTACACACTTAAACAGCCGGACAGGATGGGCTGGGGAAGAAAAAAACCGGTAAATGTACATTTAGGTGTGTTTGACAGGTTAATTAAAGAGAGGCGTTCTTCATCCATCACAACACAGCTCATGTCTCCAGTTCAGTAGTACTGGATTGGACTAATCATCTGCTGCAAACATCATATTTTTATCATCAGCATGACAGTTTGACAGAGTAAAGAATGTATATGGTCATGAGAACAGACACTTTCTCTCACAATCCACCAATCACAGAACATGGAAGTTTAAAACAGATTAAGATGGATGTTGATACCAGCTCCACGATACATCAGTTACCTAGAACAGAAGTAAATCAGCACAGAAGTTCAGGACAGTGTTGAGCTGTGTGTCACATGTACAGACTGTCACACTCTTGCTGTGGGAGGATGAGGATGTTCATGCCTGTCCCTTGCATGACACATCTGACGGCCTGGTTATGCAGTAGATTTTAAGACTTTATACATCGTCATACATCACAGTCTGGATGGTTATAATCCTCTTCATCATTTGATGATTATTCGCCAAGTTGTACCATGATCAAGCCGAAATGTAAACAAACATTTAAAAAAACAGTTAATTGTTTGTATTGTTTATTGTAATTTTCGTATGATATTTGCATCCAATTGCCAGCTTATCCTTTGGCTTGCTGGCAAAGTGACCTGTAGTTTAATGTGATTACCTGTAGAGAACACCACATTCTTGGAGATAAGTTTGTAGTCCACGATGGAGAACTGAGGAAGCTCTATCCTTTCAACCCCTGTTACTGCATGATCTCCGCCTCGCCAGTAAAACTTAATATCGTCTGTGGTATAGCCATCTGACAGGAGACAAAAGAGACAAATACAGAGTCCTGTGTAAGTATTGGGACAGTGAATAAAAGTGCTCAGAATCAGCGCATCAGCACACTCAGCACATAAAAATGCTGTGGAGTCAAGCAATCCTTTATAGCAAATATTCAGAATGTCACATTTTCACTGCTTTCTTTCAGTCAACGCCATCGTGTTAAAAGATGTGTATATTTAAACAAATGCAAGACTGCAGAGGTAATGGACAGAAGTACACATTCTCTGTGTACAAAAAATTTACCTGTAATAAAGTACCGAATTTTCCCTATATTAAAGGTGACCTAGAATGGTTGAGCGGAGTATTGATTCTTGTTCTGTGATGTGACATAGAGAGAACAGCGCTTGTTGAACTAAATGGAAGTGAAGCTGCTCTGACTGAATATTGAATAAATATGAAAATAAATATGAAAATATGGCGGGTCTATGCAAACTATGTTTTCGTGTTACGATTCACTTTCGTCAGGAGGGGGTGAGTGAGAGTCTTCTGACGTAAGAAGTCGCAGCTTTCCAGCCCGAGCCGTTATCAGGCACTCATTTTTAAATGATAAATGTATATACTTTAGAGTGGTTCAAAATGTCTGGAACTTTTCCTGTTATTTATGGTGCGTATACTGCCGTTTTCAGACAAGACTAAGAAAAAAACATTTTGACTCTAGGTCCCCTTTAAGACTCACATTAAATAAAGGACAACACTCTGCTGTTCTTCTAAATTGCCATTTTATCGTATATTGTTTATTTTTCGTATTCATATTTTAATCTTAAAAGAATTCTTGACTTCACAGTGCAAACAGCATTTTTCTTTACTGTGCTACTTATACTTATAGAAGATATTATATGAATGGATATGTCTGTAGAAAGGCCAGGGGAAAATTAGGTGGATGTTAAGGAATAACTTAGATGTACTAGAACTAGCCAATAAGAATCAAGTATTCCACAGCGCCAATAATGTCTGAATAGTGTTCTTCTGTTAATTCCAATGCAAGTTGCAATCCTCTTGTTATGTCAATGGACAGACAATGTGAAATTTGTTAATCAGATATAGAATTGAGGGTGTTGGGGGCAAAAAATTCTTGGTCACGAGAGTAAAACTCTGTCCCGCCTCATGATCTTGCAGAACATTGGAAAAGCATCTATATAACAAACTTAATAGGGTCCTAACATCTTTGTGTCAAGATCATTGGTCAGAACAGCAAGAAATACACAGAGAGTTCATGTATGATCTTGAAGCTCCTGATAGCACCTTTTCGGACAAAAATTGTCAGTCTGTGAGTTATAAAAGTAGTTTGGGTTATAGTCTGGTTAGGTTTCCAGAGACGTTCCCTCTGGTGGTGTGACATTCAATCTTGTCTATTTAGTGAGCCTATCTAGCTTGCACTCATGATTATATCTGCATATAGATATTATGCCACTTAATAATAATTACCATAAACCATAAAAAAAAAATAAAAATATAATACTGAATATAAAAAATGGATCTGAGATACACAGCAAGGTACATGTTCTAACAGTCAGCAAACAGCTCACTGCTGAGACCTTATAAATAAACTTGGTTCTTTATTTATTATTTAATGTGTTAAATCATTTAAGGCTAAGATGTGAATAACTATAAATTATGAACACGGTCAAGTCCATCTGCAAGAAAAAGCATTTCGAAACATTACAAAACTGGACCTGAACTATGGGTCAGATGTTCCTAATGTCTAATACCAACTGTGTGTCTGTGTTGCATTTCATCATTAGTTTATTTTACAGCAGGTTAGGCTGAGCTGAAGCTGTATTATTAGACAGCAGAGGACACAAACGTTCCAGCCTTGATTCAAACTCATTGTTACATGAAATCATTCTGTACAACACCACTGACCTCTGAACCAAACAGCCATCAATAAATAACTGGCTGATAGACATGATATTTAGTTTGCGTCACTGCTCTTTATGACCCCTGATCAGCCAGCTGATGTAGTCCAGCTGTAAATGACTGACATAAATCTGATTGGATGTGAGCAAACAGGGAACTGCATTAGACCAAAAAAATCGTTTTGCCCTGAATAATCGGTTCCTGGCCTTTGAGCGACTGCTAAGGTATCAGTCTGATGGCCAAAACATGAAACGATCATCAACGAGAGGATCTGTGAGCAGTGTTTCCAGTTAAATATTCTAGTGCAAAATGTTACAAAAGACACGTATATGCGTATTAAATGAATAACGTTTTGGACAAAAAATTAGGTTTACACATTCAGTTTACACAAATATTAGAAAAATGGGTTTAAGAGCTCCCAACATGCATTTCAGGACAAATACATAAGATATAAAAATAAATTTTACATTTTAAATAAAAGTAAAAATAAATTATAAAGTAAATGACATGACATCATGATTTGCAGAACCAGTGGCACTTGTGTGATTGGTTGGACATTCAGGGCCAGTTAACTCTGTTGCTATGTCTTTGGGTCTGACTTCACAAATGAGCTTTAGCCAGAAATTGCCAGGCCTCTTATGTCAATACATCTGAATCCCCATTAGCTGTGAACTCAAGAAGAGGGTTATGCTTTATCTGGGATGAAGTTTTATGAATTGCCTCACTGTCTACTGCCCACATAGGCAGGTGCCTTCTAAGGCAACACAACACAGTAAACTACAAAGTGACAAAGTAACAACATTGATGAACTGTTTAAAATGATGGACTTGTTTAGTGTTACTGCATGGTGTTTATTTTTGGTCACATGAAATCAACATCTGGTAATATTAGTTCACTAAAACAAGTTCTATATACTTTACATAATACTGTTTGTAGGATTAATTCTTGTTTGAGGTATGGTTGTTGTTAACTGCTTGAATTTTAAGTTGACTTAAAATTAAAAAGAATTGTGTATTTTTTGTCAGGGAAATTATAGTTAGTTCTATGGTATATACATTTACCAGATAAACAGAACATATGCGACATACATTAATAATTAATAAGTGATAAAACGGCCAAGATAATGTTCAGTTTTTACCCTCAATCTACGCGACAGGGCCTGAGAGAACAGCGATGAGTGTAACACAAGCACTCAACTTGTTTCTTTTCTGCATATTTATACATAAATAATGCAGCAGATTTAACATTTTCTGCAAATATTAAGTTGATGTTAAATCTTCAGTTTGTTAATCACATATACGGTGTTGTTTAATAATGTGAGTGGACCTGACTCGATTTACAGAGCTGAATTGTAGCTCTTGTGTTGTGAGTATATGTAACGACTGAGACCCGGGAACACGTGCAAATGCTCCACTTAAACAGTCCCAAACAAGAAATGAGCAGCATGAAATAGGAAGCAGATGGAGCACAGGGTCCATGCTTCAGAGAGCGCTCCCTCAGCTGGCGTGGTGGAACGTTGTCACCGTATATTTCATAGACTTCACAACTTTTGCAGTAATAGTAAAATATTAACTTAACCGGCTATGTGACTCAATTGTTTTGTACACATAAATATATCTGATTTTTTTTCTTAAATCTTACATTTAATGTTACAGACAGTACATAAGATTCTAGAGAAGTAACATCCAGGTTGTACAATCTGGCAAAGATGTTTTATAAAAACCAGCTAACTGGCATGGGCAGAAAAACCTTTTGTCCAGGCCCATGAAAAAGCCATACTTCAAGATTTTAAAGGTCATTTCATCTATGGCAGCTTCTTTATTATAGTGCCTTTATTAGAGTTACATTTAGTCTGGTTATATGTCATGGCAAATAATTATGTTATAGCTTTCCTCATGGCCAAGCCACAGATCCAGTCATGGCATTTTTGCAAGGCAATCACAAGCCAGCCAACAGTAATTTGGAAGCACGGTTGAAAAATGTTGCGTTCCCAGAAACACCTTGTGTGATCTTTTGTAATCCTGGTCATATATTTAATGTGACCTACAGTATGTTTTACAAATAACTGCACTGTTGCCACTAGCACCTCATATATCCAATTAGTGAAGAGCAAAATGCTGCAGCGTTTGTGTTTCTCTGTTCATACTTATAATGATGAATGTTGTGCCCTTTTGAGATTCTTTCCCAAGTTCCATTTGAACTGAAATCAACAAAGATTCTGTGATGTTCTGTAGCTAGCAAGACATATTTTAAACCTTGTCTTTTGATTTCTCAACAGAGTTGTGAATGGGGAAATCACACTGGGTACCTGCCACAACCATCATTATTTTTTTAGATACTGCATACACATTTTCCTGCTCTGTTCTAATTATTATATATGGCCATTTTTCTATTATACACATTATACAACTGCTGAAATATAATGGTGGCCTAAAGGTTTTGCAAAGTGGTGCATTGTTTTTATATTTTATTCTGAAAATAAACAGTAAATGGGGGCAAAATAAAATGCAACCATGCAATTTGCTGGGTGATGGGTTAAATGCAGAGTTCATATGAGTTACCATACTTGACAAAACATGTCACTTTTATTTTAAATACATACATTTTATGACCTTTTAAACTACATGCTTTATTTGAACATTATATAACAACTTCATATGTTACCTATTGAGTGTTTTTTTTTTTAGGAATGTCTACATTAACTATTGACTCAATGCTACTATAGCCATCTAGAAATAATCTCTTCTTAGGGAGCGTAGGGTCCTCTAATGACAGGGTGCTACTTCACACACCTCAGGATGAAGGCTACAACCCCTTAAAACTAATGTCTCTTAATGGTGCTCTGCGGCTGGGCGGTCTGTACTGAAGTAAATACCTGATAATCATCCAGTGCCAGAAATCTAAGGGAAGCTGGTGGTGAGCTAGTCACAGCTGTTTGAAAGTACTGGGTTTTAATGGAGCTCTGCGGTACTGAAGGAACCCTAGCGTAAAGGACCTGCTCTATGGTTGACCCAGGCCTCAAGAAGGTGAGGTGCTTATTAGTCCTCCCAATAATGAAGGTGCAACTCCAACCCAGAAGACAGTTAAACGGGAGCCAGCTGATCCAAAGGGGAAGCAAAAATCACAGCTCCAACCCACTCTAAACTGCGATCCTGATCCTGGCTGCAGCACCTCTAATGATCGTTCTTTAGAAGGTCAGCTTGGTAAAACTAAATTGTGTAACATAAGACTAGAGAAAATTGTAATGAGATTAGTTTTCAATCCCATTGGCAAAACTATCATAAAAATATTAAAACTTTCTGTAGCGAAACATAATTTTGTTTGCTTTCAATTACCCAAATATGTGTGGATTCTTGTGAGATTAACTGTCCTGAGAGAGAGAACGTTGCTTCATAAACTGAATGAATCTTCATTCAGCAGTCACAGATATGTACAGTTATAATTATTATAGTTGTGTGATAGTTCTGGTTGTGTGTAAGCACAATCACATCAGCACTGTAAAGAGTGTCAGAAACTCACAGCTCTCGATTTCCAGTGTGCAGTTCTGCTCGTCCAGCGGGTATCTGCGCAGGTCCATCATGCAGGCTGCTGTGGTCGTGATTCTGCACACAGAGAGAAGCCATGAGAAATAAACAGCTACTGTATTTCATCTCAATTGTTTATTTCAGTGTTTGTGTTCATTTCAGTGTGTGTATTCATTTCAGTGTGTTTGTTTTTATTTCAGTCTCTGTATCCATTTCAGTGCCTGTATTCATTTCAGTGTTTCTTCCAGGTTTAAGTTTGGCACACTGTTACAGAGGAACTGTACAAATGGAATATATTCAAAGATATTTAACAGTAAAATTAATTGCAGATCAATTAATGAACATTCTATTTTTCTATTGGTTTACCAGAAAGGCTAGAGACTGCTTTAAAACATTCAACATGCACATTTCAGTCCTACTAATGCCATATTACAGAAGTAATTTGAGTTAAATGTGGCTCTAGAAACCTGCTGTACCTGCCACACACACACACACACACACAAACACACACACACACCACACACACACACACATTCTGATTTATGACTGCAATGTCAGATGTTTTCACTCTTAGCAAATTAAACGCTAGCCCTGTTCTCCTCTTATAAAGTATGAGAAGCGTGTGAATGATCAGTAAGGGAGTTTGAACTAAATGTTCACTTACTGCTGCATATGACTGCTACAGTGACAGATGTGAAAGCAATTCTCCTGGATTGATGGATGAGTGAAAATATGTGTCCTACTTTCCAGCTGTGCATGAATCATCTTGCATTCGTGACTTGCAGGAGTTGATTTTGCAAATTTACATGTTTGTAAAACGTTCCACTAATAACAATGTTTGATATATACAATGTATTACATTAGAACATTCTGTTAACACCCATCCTGAACCAGTTGTGCTACATACAGAAATAACCTTAAACTGTATAACTTGGATTTCCACCTTGCAGGTAAAAAACTGGTAAAATCTATATACTTTAGTAGTGGATGTCAGTTGTGGATAGTTGATGTCAGTTGGTCTGGCTGGGAGAGCAACTAGAAAAACTTGAGCTGATTTCGGCTGTTTAATTTAGTAGGTTTTAGCTGGTGGGATTATTAATATTGCATTTATTCTGGAAGAGAAACAGCAATGTGAGGCAGCTGGGTGTGAGTCCAGGGCTCTTCTAGTTATAACCTTCCAAAATCTTAAGCAGAATCAGGGATATGGAAGCGTTAGAAAACTGCCAAATGTTGAAGAGAAAATGAAAAGATCCTAATACCTTGAGGAGACATTTATTAGACTGCTAAATTTACTGGGCTGGCAGCTGTTAGTGAGAAAAGTTAAAGACTCAGGTAAAGTTTTTTTAGATGATTTGACATGCAAACATCTTTTCTCCACCATTGATGTAAATAGAACCTGCCACCGCACACAATATCTAAGAATGGAGGCCTCAGCATGACTCTCAAAAACGAGAGGTGGCCTGTTCACATGAAACATTCAGGGAAACCGAAGGGGCTCCCAGAGAACTCAACAACTCAGAAACGGCATTCATTAGAGCTGTGTAGCACCTACCTGAGCTGTAAGGACAAAGGCCTCTACGTAATGACCCCAAGAGAGAGGAGGTGGAACTATATCTAAAACCCAGGACAGACCCCAGAGAGGCTCACAGAATCGCTGGAGTTTGGAATCGCTATTCAGGTATAGAACAGCGATTCCAGGTATAGAGGCTCAAAAAGATTAAAACCGCTAAAATACTTTATTCTGAGAAGCTGAAAAACACATTCTCAGCTGCAAGTCCTCACTACAAAACTCATCCCCATACAGAGCAAACCTAACAACTGACTGATGACCTGAATACCTTCTACTGTTGGTTTGAGAAGAACACTTCAATGCCTCTCCCCCATATCTGTGACAAAGGCTGATCTGCCTCAGCATGAGCTGTCCAGAAAGTTGGACACCTTTCAAAAATTATGACCTTGATGTCATAATTAAGCCTTTCTAAATGTGGAAATTCTCTTCATTTATCGATAACCATTCAGAATCATGTCTTGTTGAAGCTGACTTCTGCTAATTGTATGGCAAATTTTTTTCTTCAGTATATTTTCTTTTATTATTGCATCTATGACCTGGTCTATATTTAGCAAACTTATTAACAGGTCTTAACTGTAAAACCTCTACACTCTGTACTGGCTGTTGAACTTGTGATGCTGTAGAGTTAAAATCAAACTTCTGTGGGAAGTTACTCCCTGGTGACTCCTCCATCCTCCATCTTCTGTTCACATGCAACAAAGTTTTTTACAGGTTAGATACTATTGACACATCAAAATACCAGTAAACATATTAACCAGTACCAGCAAACATTTCCACCAGTACCAGTAAACTCTTATGTCACTACTGCCCTGCCATTGGCATTGTGTTTGAAAACATGGTGCGTTATATGCAAATATATGCTTCTTATTCAATGAATTAGGTGTGGAAAGTAGGGTATAAAATGCTGTCATTGATGTCATTTACATCAGTAGACTGAAGTACAGTGAACTTTGGTGTTTCAGTGCATGACGTGTGACATGGCAAAAAAATACAAAAGCTGACAAGACTTTCCTTAAAATAAAGATTAAAGAACTGATGGCTCAAAGTGAAAGATAGGCTGAACTTCTTTGATTGAGCTGCACAGATGAGTGCTTCTGACTCAAATTGCGAAACAGCCCCAGCAATAATATGGCGGATTATAATAACCAATGAATCATGCTCTGACATGATTGTCTAATTGGTCTTTGCTCCAGAAAAAGAAGATGGGAGGTTATGTAATGCCAACTACCAGAGCACAACTAGCAAACCAAGTACTAATATATCCTAAAGTCCAACTCAGAGATGTCAGAGGCACTAAACAATTATCCAACTTCTCTGTTGCCCTAGGAGACCTAAGGGTTTATATTAAGCCGGATCTTTACTGAAGCAGTAATTAGTTTTAAGGAAGGCAGTCCTTCAATAAATTCCTATTAGTTTCTCATTAACAGTTACATTTCCATGTCAAAGGAAAAAAGGTGGGTCAAGTTTGGAGAAGGATGTGGGTATTTGTTCAATAACTTTCTAAATTTATGGATTTAGATGCCTTCGGGACCATAGTTGCTCTGAGGCTGATCATTCAAAACCTGGTGGAATTATTGAGGGTTTGGGATTAATGTTTATATTCACATTAACATTTTTTACTTTTGACTGCAGACAATAAATAGTTGAAAATAACTTGTTTACTAATTACCAACAACAAAAACAATAATTACCAATAATAATAATAATTACCAAAAACAACAGCAAATATTTGTGGATAAAGAGCTGCTTTAAAGAATAGATTCTGCAGAATACCTGAGCCCATAAAGTACGGTGCCATCTGGATGCAGACGGATCATTCTGTTCTTCACAGTTACACCATGAACAAAAGATTTCTTGTCATTGAGGAAGTATGTGTCTGGCACCCACAGCTGATCTGCTACTCTGTTATCCAGTGTCAGGTTGAAGGGAATCTCAGAATAGGACAGACGTTTATCTCTCCAAGCTTGCTGGAAATACATAGTCAGCGTGTAGTCCTGAAAAGGAAATGGGGAAGACATGTGGGTGACCAGGTCTGAGGACAAGATTGTAAAATCAAAGGAAAGAGAGTAAATATTTTGAGGGTATATCATTAAAAACACAATATACGTTCTTCTGAGACTTGATATTATGTGACTGGTTGTAATATTTGATGGTGTCAAGCACGGTAGTGCATATCTGGACATTACAAAATCCTGACAATTATCCTACATTTATTCAAAAAGTGTCAAATTTTTAATGGAATGGCGATGAGGTTTTTGCATTTTATAAAGCAAGAGAAGGACGGTAGTTCTGTTACATATGTCATGATGCACAAGTTCATTTTCCAGTCCAGGTTAATTCTGGTTTGATTCTGGTGGATCACAAAGTTAAGATCATGAGACAGTTTGCATTTAGTGGCACACTTACACAGAGCAACCACCAATCATTAATTTAGGGTTAACTTCAATATCATTCTGGGAAGAGAAAAGAACTTTACGATAGTTTATAAAATGCTTTAGTTGAAAAAGAGTCTTGAACTATGCATCAATCTTACTGAAACAGTAAATAAATAAACAGGCACCTGACAGAACTTGTTTGGAAGAGAACATTGCATTGCAGTTTATGGAACAGAATCAACTGCATCAGCACGTGTTCCTGCGCAGTTTTCCCACACAGTCAGAGCTTCTAGTTTTGCAGCATTCCAGCCCTATGGCCCCATTACTCTTTATCTGACATATAAGGCTGGACTCATATATTTATTATTACCTGGGTGTTCAACCAAGCAGATGTCTTTGAAAAAGAATAAAAAGAGATTATGAGACTCCAGGCATGTATGAGTTTCCGCATGAGCATTAGTAAATAAGTGATGGGATGTTTAAAGTGTTTCCTCCTAAATAGCAGAATGACAAATAGCAAGATATCATAAAAGGCAAGAGCAATAAACACAAGTAAGCAGTCAGTAATAAAACAAGAAATGACAATACAATGATGCAAATAGGTTCTTGTTGTTTTTCATGTTTGTTTATGCTGTTACCAGTGCTATGAGGGTAATGGACTCATGTTTCAGTCGTGCATAACCTGGTTCAACAGTCCTGACATTTATTACAGGGACCCCTAGTGTCACAACATCAACACAACATCCAGTGAGTGCCAGAAACAAAAAAACCCAGTAACATCTGTAACTCCTGCCGCAGTGCTAATCTGACCGCTGATGTAACGTTGTGTATGTGAAATGACTCTTCAATATTAAAAATAACTTAGGATAACATAAGGAAGATTCATGTTAATATTAAGATAATAAAAAATCTGGTTTAACTAACATCAAACACACATTAATGTTTTTGGCAGATAATATTAGTTGGCAATGTCTCAAAAAAGTTGCTAAGACTTTTCATTTAAAGAAACAATCGGTCTGGCCCGACACTAAAATATCAGCCCAAACTGTTTCAGAGGTGATGATGACATTCATCTGTGTTTACCTGCTGAGAAACCCAGAGAGAAATCTCTCTTTTGCTCTCTTGCTATAAACGTTATGAAATCCTGTGCAACACCAGGCAGAATGCCTCTCTCACTGTTCAAAATATCAGTTGAAAAAAGATATTGAGTCACTGAAACGTTTTTGAGACTTTCTAAGGTTCTAAGCTTCTCAAAGTCATATTTATCTTTATAATAAATTTACTCTGGCCAGAGATTTGCACACTGCTTATGACGGGTAAAGCTGTACGCATCTTCCACACCATCGGAAAAACAACAACATAAATATAACCATTGTCATTTTTATCCTTATCTCAGTGGAGGTGGCTGTCAAATGCTGGAAGCTAATGAGCATCATGATGTATGGAAACAAGTGTGAGTGCTGAGGGCACTCACGGACACATTTTACGGAGCATGATGGAAAGGCACAGCATTTTCCAGAATGTTTTAATTGACCTCAAATATCAAACATCAGTTATTATGTGATGATCTGCTGCTGTTTTTTATATATTATATAAGTAAAATAGTTCAAATAAAGCTACAGTTTCTGTGCAAATATTTGCATATGCTTCAGTTTGATCCTTTTATTAGACGCTATATCATATTTGTGTTTCAGATATAGCACAAAAAAATCCAGTAAAAACAAAAGATATGTTTTGATACAGTATTTTTTTTTATGTCATTTGTAGTGACTTCTGAATCATGCCAGCCTCCTTTTAGCTAAATGGACACTAGCCTAGTTGAGCAGAGGTCTATAGGATACCACAGCAGGTGTTTGACTAGCCCTGTACCCTTTTAACCTAGGTTATGTTTATTAAATAATTTGTTCTAAGCAGAACTTGCATTAGACTGTGTTTAAACAGCCTGTCACGGCTATTGCTGTGTGTTATCTATTGCTGAAGGAAATGTCTGAGAATGAGAGAATTATTGTGACATCTGCTAAAAACATCACGGCTGAATCAGTTTGTGTGTGAGGCTGAAGCTATTTAACACAATATATACAGCTATAAAAACAGATGGTTTGTATAAACTGTATATTCTGTTCCGCTTACAACACACAAAGTTAGATTAAAATAAAAGATTCTGTATGTATCATTTGTTGCTGTTTGCTAAGGTGAATGGTAGCTCACCCTACATCTCCATAACAGACTGATGCCAAGCTATAGTCACAAAACTGAGCAATTCAGACTTAGCTAGAGAGTTGCCAGGGCAACACCTAAAGCCCACTGACAGCCCGAGTGCAATAAACTCACCCAAATTCCTCTACTGTTCAATTGTTTAGATATGACATTCATTTTATTACAATATTACATTTATTACAGTAAATGGTTGCTAAGGTATGGAGAGTTGTGTATCTAAATCAAAAGAACCAACTTTCATTTCCCATGATGTTCAGCTACTGCACAGGCCCAGAATAAATGTCATATATAATATATCTTACAGCAGATCTTTAGCTCCTCCACACTGTTTACTGACCTGACGGTGCCTGTTTCTACTAGAAAGCAAAGCTTCACTTCTGAAATATCCCGATTTTCCTTCCTGTAATAGTATTATATTATATTATATTATATTATATTATATTATATTATATTATATTATATTATATTATATTATATTATATTATATTATATTATATTATATTATATT
>JBAJNP010006397.1:0-25701 GCA_036877545.1 Yasuhikotakia modesta | reverse complement strand
TGGAGGTTTCTGAGGGGTATTAAATTCTCTAGACATGAACATCCGTGCAGCGCAGAGCCTGTTACTCTCGTTCGCCACCATTTACCTGCTGAAAATTCAGTTCCGCCCCCTCTGCTTCCTCTCGCGGTTTGATGGACAGCACACACTCACCTACAACAACAACAGAATCACAGCAGAGTTTAACAATGAACCGAAATGTTACAGGTTCAGACCCAGTAAACTTTGACTCTTGTGGTCTTCAGCAGGACACTCAGAGCTCTCTGGACATTGTGCAGTAGCTTCTGTGCAGTAAAAGCATCTGCTAAATTATTACTTAAACACACAGGCTAGTTTGGGGGAAGGAACGTAATGGTTTCAGCTCATGATTGCTGCTTTGGACATGTTATTAGTGTTGCTGAAACAGTTTCACACCGTCCACACCCTCATTCAAGCTGCTCCAGCTGTCGGGTTTTAACCATAAAACAGAGCACAAGAATTTTCTGAGTAATGACAGGCCATTATCTGAGAAGATGTTCATGATTCATGCACACATGTACTGAAATAAAGTTCTTCATGTCAGAACATCTTACCAAGGTGAGCCATCAGTTCTTCTGTGGTGACCACTTCTGTCTGAGGAGGAAACTTCACCTGAAGACAATAAACATTTCTGAATATCCAAAAGACATGAAACAAAACTAACAACAAACAAATAAACAGAACCACAAGTTGCCTCTGAGTTTTACGTATGGAACGAAAATGTAAGGAAACTGCTCACCTTCCACCTCAGCAGCAGGATGTTCATGATGGCTATGAGAGGACAGGGTCCGTTCTCGCTCTGTGTGATGATGGCCGTCTTCTTCTCTTTCCAGGTTATCCACTTCACAAAATAATATGCTGGCATGGTGGGTTCTGATGCCACGACTCTAGAAGCTCCGGCTGTGGCCACTTCATTCTCCTCAGAGGGTTCTCTGTCAGGTGACAACTTGCCTTTGACATCCGGAGTAGATTTGGTTGAAATCAAAGGTCCATCTTGTGATAATCCATTAGTCTCCTCTGAGAACTCCAGACTGGAGAAAGTAGGCGTGGCCTCTGACTGGCTGGCGTATGATTGGCTATTGATGATCTCAGAATCATCTGTTTTGTCTTGGCTAGTCACCGAGACCGACTGAGCTGTGTTAGCATCATCTTCAGCAGATCTGGTTGTGGTTGTGTTCATTAGGTTTGGACCACTCCCATCAGAGGAACCGGCAGCCTCTGACAGGCCCTCCTCAGGGCTGACTTTCTTGTCCTGCGGTCCAGCGGGGTCAAAGTTCTCATGTTTGGTTGCGTTTAACTTCTGACCCTCAGAAATGCCTGAAATCTCGCCACCATCCACAGTGTCTGAACAGAAATCAGCCATGACCTGTTCTGTGCTGACAATTTACCACCTGTTATATTACACAGCAAACGCCTCTTTAAAAACACTTTCTTTGCTAAAACAACAAAAAACGTGGCAGTGAGCGTTTGCTTTGTTTCACAAGAAATGCGTTTAGTTCACATCCCCCGGTTAACAAGTGAAAGTTTGCTGAACGTTTTCTGCAGGATTTCTTGTGTGAGAGAAAAAAGAAAAATATATAAATATATATTATTATATAGAATACATAAATGTCCTTCTGTCATAAGCGTGACAGTTTTCCATGCTGCACCCGTCACTGGGGCTGAGAGCTTAAAACTGCTGGAAAGGCAGTTTCAGAAACACCTTTGTTTAATACGGTTGTTGTTTTTGACGGGTGTATTTGTTAGTTACACGTATCTTACACTGAACTCAACACATGATTCCTGAAGCAGCCATAGACGGAGGACAGTAAAGATCACCTTAGCTCTGAAACAGAAACAATATTTACACAATAAGACATTTGAGAAAATAAATCACAAGTCACAGAAAACCAGACAGCTTTCATTACTGGAAAGCTACACGTACTGAACTCCAGCACAAAACTACAAACTTAAAGGTGCAATAAAATAATTGTTGTTGAATTTAAACAGCACAGAGTGTAAAGCTTCGGTCTGTAAGTCTGTGTCTTATTAAAAGCACGATTACAGCATTAACTGCAAAGGAATAAAGGCTGATAGAGTCACAACCAGCTCAGCGTGATTATCAACAATAATAACTTACAGTAATAACGTTTGTGTTCCTCCTGCAGATGTTATAAAATACAGAGGAGACCTGAAACCTACAGGTTCTGCTGATACAGGCGGACGTCTCTCTCTCTCTCTCTCTCTCTCTCTCTCTGTCTCTCTCTCTCTCTCCACTCTTCCGTAATCTTGTTTCTGCTTGTGTCACTTCCGGTGTCGTTGTTCGTGAGCAGTGACGTCACGGCGCCCCTCTCATACTCGCCTCGTGACGCAGAAGCGCTTTCAAGATTATTAAAGTGTTTAAATGACCGAAGCAAGTCGTGATGCAGCGTCTTGACGTCATTCAGAGACGTGATGGAGTAAATGGTTGAACCTCGTGACATCTGCTGGTCGGAGGACAGACATTCATGTCCAGTTTTAGATGAGAGAGTTTTTACTTAAAACTCTTTAAATAATCCAACATAAACACATTAATGCATGTTTCTATAATAAAAGCCTCGTGATAACAAATAACAGCAGGTAATAATAACTTGTTAAACACACTGTATGAGGTAAACAACATACAGCACTGGTGTAAAATTAGGGTGTATTTAATTCAACTGTTATCTTTTCTACAAACTACCTAATATAACTGCTTACAGATTTTGCCCTTGTAAATCCTTATAATATGCACAATAATAATATTACTACTAATAATAATATTGCACAATATGTTTGAGAGTTTAAGTAATTTTAAATGAATGCCCTGTTTATCTAAACATGCTGAAACATTTGCTCTGTTCATTTTACTTTCACGTCACGAAATGTCCAACAAAACGTTAACAGATATAAACACGAATTAAAATCTTTTATCCACATTTATATTGCCCAGAAATGACACAGAAACCTTTATTCCCTATACAGAAAAGCCCTTTAAAAGCTTTTATGGAGACTGACACTGAACTCAGCCAATCCCGGTTAAATCTTTAGACGCATCCACGTGCACAAATCAGGGGTGCAGAAGAAAACTTCATCTGGGAAATATACACAATAAACTAACATACACCCACAAACCGAGCTGCTTTTCTGCACATGTAGGAAACAATAGAAAGCCACGCCCACTTTAGGGTCGTGACGCACCTGTTACTGAAAAAGCCCTTTAGAGACGCCCGTAAGTGGGCGGGGCCAATGCGGACCGCTGGTGCTGCAGGGCGCGGTTAGTTCACGCGCAGAAGAGCCGCCGGTCCGACACCAGAATCAGAACCGCAGAACCAACACCGACCCTGATCTCATACTGCTGAGGGTATGTTGCCCATCTGATGCGTCTTTAATATACATCTGTGTCCTCTTCATTATTATTGCATGATGTTGCTGTCAAATAGACATTATGTCACGACTAACGCCACATACAGTCTTACATGTGGGATCACATAATTGCATGGAAATGTTTGCATTGGGATTAATGCATGTTATGGCTGCATTAAAGCATCTATGAAATGATTTTTCGTCACTGTTTTTAGACGCGCGTGTAAAATGCAGGACAATCCTGCAGGAAACTCATCAATATCATCCAGGGATTTTATCCAGGGATCATCTGTAGAAATTGGGCGTGTGCCGCCATTGTGTGACCGGCACTAAATCACGCCATGATGTGACATGACCAGAGAATGTATTCATAAAACACAGATGTGTGTGTTTCCCAAAGGATTTATTCTCTTTATGGACATAATGCGTCTTTGTTCTTATGAATGTTGCATCTTAATTGTTGAAATATAATTATAGTGCATTAATATAATTAAGTCATTGCACCATAATGCATATTTTTAACCTCAGTTATTTTTGTTGCTACACATATGACAAAAATACAGTGTCCTGCTTGCCTTTAATTCATAAATACTTGTTATAACAACCATAAAATGATTAGTATTTACAGATATTGGCTTTGACCTACATATGGAAGTTGTTGTGCAGATGTAAATTGCTCATGTTTCTCTGAAGATAGCAGTTCACTGAAAATAGCACGAGGAAATGTAAACAGGTTTTAAATAAACGCTGTGTGTTCTGTGATGCTTGATATTCGATTACATAACAAAAATGTTTAGGTTAAATGTTCTAGGAATCTTTGGTTTCCTAGAAATATCCCAAAAATATCTTTGGGAACGTTTAGAGAATGCTAGAACATTCTTGGAACGTTCCCTTTTAGTTGGGAAGCTGATCCTATAATCTCTTCTTCATGCACAGATCAAAATGTTGGACACAACAAGCACCCAGTTCGACTCCTTCCTGTTCTGGAGGCAGCCAATCCCATCGCTGGATCTGTCAGAGCTGGAAGATCTCGGAATTTCTGTCCCTAAATCCAGGGAGGAGAAGTTGACCAAGAGCTACTTCAGTCCTTCAGCCCAGGAGAAGGAAGATCTGGAGCTACTGAAGTTCTCCACCTTCAACTTCTGGAAGGAACCCATCGCCAGCATCGACACCCTGGATTTCAACCTGCTGTTATGAAACACTTTCACTTCAATGTTATTTTCTGCCCAAGTCTGTGTTCAAAACAACCTGATCTCACGGGAAATGTAACTGTTTTACGTGTTGGTGATTTTATATAAATTTGTACGATGGGAGTTTTTTAGAAAAGACGCATGTATGATGTTCACTCCTAAATTCAACTCTTACTAACAAAAACGCACCAATGAGATCAAAGTAATTAATATGACTTAACCATCAAATCACTAAAACGTAAAATAGTTACGAGCTGCCATGGAACTGTAATGTTAAAGCTACTGTGGTCCCCAGTTATCTTCTGATATGAAGTAAATAAATTCATTACAAGATTAATTATCTTTATTTATATCAGTACAGCTGTGAAGAACGTAAAGGTCTTATATATGCTGAAGCATTTAGGCATTAATCATGATGAATTCATTGCAAACAACAAAAGGCAAACAGCTAAAGTTAAACAGCTAGTATTTCACTGCCAAACGCTGTATTAGTTCTGTAACCCCAGTGACTGAAGAATGAGTTTAATGAACTTCACTGATCACTGAAAGTGTTTCTGTTCACTTTTGTTTGTATCTCAGATGCCAATTAAACAAGCTGCTAAATGAACCATGAAAAACATCCGTGTGAGTTTGTCTTTATTTTTTTAGCTACGAAACAACAAAGTTCTTTACAAATACAGATGCAAACAGTTTCATTTCATTTAAATTGTTTAATGCTGGAATCTGTAACTTTTGGGGTAAAAATAAAATAGTTACTGAGTAAGTACAGATCAGATCTTTACCCTGATTCACAACAGTAAGTTTATAATAATCATTTATCATGTTCTGCTGTTGTGTCCGATTGTGGATTGCAGTAAACACTCACATGTTACTCACTGCATTTAAAACCTTTATCTTAATGCTAGTTGAATTTTATTTCAATGCTTTAAATGCATTTTTATTGATCATTATGAACCTTGTTGTGTAGTGACATAAAGCATTATTTTACACCCGAATGCACTCAATGTGGGACATGTGAGCTTTAACAAAACACACTGAAATGAACCCAAAAACACAACACTTGTGTGTTTTGAGGTCAGTGTTTGTTTGGCAGGTGAGCATCAGTTCCTGCCATCTGTGTGTAACCATATGAGAACATCTGTCTGCATTACATCCAATACTGAAGAGTTAAAACAACCCAGTGCATTTATTTGATATATTATGTCATTCGTTGTTAATGATATGTCATGTTTATTACAATATAAACGCTCAGACTCATTGCACGAGGTTAAGACCCTAAGCGTTGGGCCGCGACCACCGTGTGCCGCTTTACTTTCATTTCCGGGGTTACAGCAGCCGCCATATCTGAATGCTTTAAACACAGAGACATGTTTGTATTCACACACAGCAGAAACACAGTCCGGATTATTCTTCATTTCACGCAATAAACCTCCAATACCGGGATTTAAAGGTGAGTTTAAAGCGCCCGTGAGTTTAATGCGCGTTTTCATATCGACACCTCATGCATCTGAAAGCACATGAGTTATAAATGTACAAACATCAGCTTCGATATGAACTCACATAAAGTGCAGATGCGGCTGTTTTAATGGCTGTGTGTGTTTGTTTCTGTCGTATGTTGAGCTGTGTTGTGTAGTTAGGATGTTATTTTAGTGATTTACTCTCTAACTAAATATAAAACAGACAGACTGTTGCTAGTCTAATGCAATGTAATCCAAAAAGTTATTATAGTAACTTTGACAAAATGTACATGCAGTGACCAATGTTATGCAAATGAAAGTAAGAGTTGTGTGGTGTTATATAAACGTTTTCCTAATGTTACATCCTGCTGATAAAGTAACAGAGGCATCCTCAGTGTTTCTGTGAAATCTCATCACGGCGTCTTATGTTCTGTGTGTGTTCAGATGTCTTTGGTGGATCTAGGAAAGCGTCTGTTAGAAGCAGCTCGGAACGGCCATGAAGATGAAGTCCGGACCCTGATGGCCAACGGTGCTCCGTTCACCACAGACTGGGTCGGTGGCACCTGCAGGAACGTTTGTTATCTTGTAAAGTAAAGTAACTAAAGTCCCGGAAAGTAACGTTCTGTTCGTATGTTCCTGTTTGTTTGTGGTTCCTCCTGCAGCTGGGAACGTCTCCGTTGCATTTAGCGGCGCAGCACGGTCATTACTCCACTGCAGAGGTGCTGCTGAGAGCGGGCGTCAGCAGAGACGCCCGAACCAAAGTGGACCGGACCCCACTGCACATGGCGGCCACCGAGGGCCACGAGGTCATCGTGGAGTTACTAATAAAGGTGAGACGATCATGTTTGTAAACTAACTGATCTTGTGTTATAAGTTATCTTGATTTGCCTTGCAGCAATACAGGATGAGTTTTATATTGGTGTTCATTTTCAGAGCGGGGCGGACATTAACGCCAAAGATATGTTGAAGATGACGGCCCTCCACTGGGCTGCCCAGCACGGCCATCACAGCGTCGCGCGGCTGCTGGTCAAACATGGAGCCGACGTTCACGCGCTCAGCAAATTTGACAAGTCAGCGTTTGATATTGCTGTGGACATACAACACGCTGAACTCATTCTCCTCTTACAGGTTCGTCTCTGAGACTTAAAGCAGCAAAACTGAATATTTAGATACATGAACCTGCAGATATCAGTCAAAGAAAGAACATTAATGTGAAAATGATGATCTCTGATCTCCGTGTCTCTAAGGAGGGAATGAGGAACCAGGTCAACAGGAACGTGGAATTGCCAGTTACCAACGGCAACGGCACACCGCAGTTCATCATACAGGGGGTCCCTAATATTCAAGGGGGTGTCGTCACCCTGGGTGACTTAATCAAAACCAGCTCAGGTACAGTAAAACTCAGTTAGCATGTGATATTGTGATTGTTTTTGTTTTTCTGTATGTAGTTACTGGACTGTATAAAGTGTTTCTCTCATGTTTAGGTGACACAGAAGAAGCTTTAGCTGTTAGCGCGCTGGACTCGAGTGTCCAACAAGTGGTGAATGAAACTGGTCAGAGAGTCATAACTATACTCACAGATCAGCATGGAAACCTGCAGACAAACGGACTCGGTCAGCCGTTCTTCGTCACAATGCAGGACGGACGACAAGGTGAAGTCTTACCCTGATTCTTTCTTAAGCTTTCCATTTTTTTAATTAAGGAAAATAATACAATTGGATTACAGATGTTCCATACAGTTATTATTGTTATATTTTCTCTCAGTGTTGGCAGTTCCAGCCAATCAGATCACAGAGGAAGTGGTAGAGGACTCTCTAGAACCACCCGCCCGTAAAAGGAAAATTGAAGTCTCATCCAATCATGCGTCAGGAACCGGAGACACGGTGAGTATAAATACAACTGATATTAAATAACACAAATTATAAGTTCCTCTAACTGTTCCTGTAACTCTAACTGACCGTTGGAATAATAACATAGATGCAACATGTAGTTGCCAGTCCAGTTTTTAAAATCAAATGTGTAGAACTGTAATAAATGTGTGTTGAGAGCATCTATGTGTGACACGTCATCATGTCTCTCCTGTGATTGGATGTTTAGGAACAGCTGCAGCTGCAGTTACAGGAAGCGAACAGGAAAGCTCAGGTCTACAAACAACAACTGCTCCGCAAGGAACAGGAAGCGGAAGAATACCGCATGAAACTGGAGGCCATGTCCAACAGCGGCGGTCAGGAGCAGCTGGTGTTTGTACAGGAGGAAGTGGGGATTGAGGAAGAGGGTGAGCAGGAAGTTGTGGTGTTTTCAGAAGGAGGGGTGACCATTAAATCAGAAGAAGTGGAGTCCTCTGAGGAGCAGATGACATTAGTGGAAGCCACGGCTGGCCACACCGAAGTCATTTCATAGAGAGTGTGATGGACTCAAACTACCAAAGATGTGCATCAGCGTAGTTTTGGTTTATTTTGCAGTTAAATCCTTTTTGTAATTTATTTCTTATTGTAGTTTGCTTAAAACTTCTTGTATTGTTTGTTTGTGTCCATTAAAGTCCAAAAAAGAACAATGTGAGTCATTTACACACACAAAACTCAGTAGTTTGTTGTAAACAAAAACACTCAGGATTGGAACTTAAATGCTCTCTGTTTAGCTGCCTTATTCAAACAGTTTCTCATGTTTGAAATGAAACAACACGCTTCAGCCTGTTTAACTCGCTTCCAAAATGTTTCTGTTGTTTCTTTGCAAGTTATATGCAATGGAAATGATGCAATCTTGTTAAAAGTCAATAAACTTTTGTGTTTCTGCTGGATTGTTTACAAAAAAAAGATCTTTTAAAAGTGCCTTTTGCTCTTTGACTTTTTGCGGTCGTTTAGTTTCAGGCTTAAGAGATTCAGACGGAACCATGAACTATTATAAACAGTGTTTGTTTCAGCAAGATATAAAATGCAATTTTGATTTCTAAAATGTACATTCCTTGTGTAACAGCTTTTTCTCTTTTATGTACAATGTGTTGGCTGTTATTTTCATCTTTATTTTCAAACTATGATGATTTTTGGAGCACTTCTGTGTAAATGAAATACACAGTACATTACAGTGCTTTACAAAACATGAGACAATTATATTAGTATCAGGGTATTGTATCAATTTAGCCTGTATTATGTGTGAAATGAATTCTGAGTTGCGATCTGCATTATATTGTAAGATTGTAATTTTTTATGAAAAATAAATTGTGCTGTAATGACCTTTTGATGTGTAAGAATTTCAACTATTTCGTTTTACCAYAATTGCCTCAAATGTAGAAAAATAATAAACTATTCATTCAATATAAACAACTATTCAAATTGTAAAATGTTTCTTGTTTAATAGGACAGTGTTATTTTAAATGTTACAAAATTAAACCATAGATAATTTGGCACTACAAGTTTAACAAAGTAAAAATTGTTTCTGACTTGTGATGTATAAAAGCTTTAACTTTTTATTAAAAATGAAGCAATTATCTTTTTTTGGCTTTGGTTTGAGTTTTGTAGAGCACAGAGCGTCTGCTGCCAATCAACATCCAGTTTAATGCATTTATAAAAGCTAAGAGCTACAACAGACACAGGTGTGATTTTACAGGAAACCTTTTAATTCACGTGTTAAATGACTTCAAGCTCCTCTGACAGTCTGTTATATAAAAATGTTTATTCTGAGTAAAAGAACAACCCCCCAAAATTACAAAATCTATAAACAGAAGTAGGACATTCATCTATTAAAGCAAAACAAAATTAAACAACTGGAAAAGTTCTTCAGGTTTAGGAGGGCAGGGGGGCTCTCATCGGTGGTGCGGGGGGACGGGGGGGCAAGGGAGGTCCTCTCTGAAAGCCGAAGGGTGGAGGTCTTGGTGGACCTGCACCGTAACCTGGAGGAGGCATGGGTGGAGGAGGTCCCCTCATGCCTGGATGCATCGGTGGGCCTGAAGAGTTATGAGACATTGTAGATGTTAGCAGATGTCTTCAAACAGAAGAGCTCTACAAATAAGGCGAGACACTTTATCACAAACATACCCATTGGGGGTCCGAACGGCCCTCTGGGAGGGACACCCATGGGTGGAGGCGGCATTCCAGGTGGAGGCGGAGCTCTGGGTTGATTGGATCCAGGTGGGCCGGGCGGCGGAGGCACCATACCTGGAGGTCCTGATGGAGGCATGGGCATCGGGGGCATTCCTGGAAACAAATGAACCGTCACAACTGTCCATCAAAAATCTCCTTTCAGAACAAAGAAGAAACCAATCAGGACTCACCGGGTGGGTGCATCCCTGCGGGGGGGAAGGGTGGGTGTCCAGCCTGAGACCCTGGGGTCCCTGGAGCGGGTGGCATCCCCATTCCGTGGGGCATTCCAGGAGGAGGAACGGGTGGGAATGCACCAGGAGGAGGCATTCCTACAGAACAAACACGATTTCAGAGGTCAGAAGTATTACTTCAGATTTATAGTGATCTTAAACAAGGCATCACAGACAGGCAGACAGACCTGGCATTGGTATTCCTCCTCCCAGTGCGGTCATGACTGGTGTGGGTAGACTGGGGGGCGGTGGGGCGTCTGCAAACAGCTGGTGGGGCCGGTCGGCCTGTGACAGCGGGTTCTGAGCGGCCAGCAGCCTCTCTGCAGCCGAGCCGTGCCTCTCGCCCTTCGTCTCTTTTTTAAAGGCATAAGACACAGTGATGGGCCGGTTGCAGAGGTACTGGCCGTTCATGGCCTCGATCGCCGCATCAGAAGCGTCAAAGCTGGCGAAGTTGATGAAAGCGTAACCCTTGGAGTTCCCCGTGTCCGGGTCTCGCATGATCTTGGGCGTCTGGAGGATCACGCCGAAGGCGCTGAAGGTGTCATAGAGAAGTTTCTCATCAATCTCAGGGTCCAGGTTCCCGATGAAGATGTTCGCCCCGACGTCCAGGTTCTTGTTGTGAGCCGAGGCTTTGTTGACTCGTATAGGTTTCCCGTACAGTTTGATCATGTTCATAATCTTGATGGCATAGTCTGCATCTTCCTCACTGAGAAACTCCACAAACCCGTAACCTGTGAGAAGAAAACAGGTATTAACATTTTAAAACTTTAGCCCAGTTTTTAGACGTTGTGTTAATAAAATCATGTTATAATTGGACTCACCCTGGTGTTGTCCTGTCACCCGGTCTTTGGGCATGTGTGTGTTCACCACAGGACCCGCCTGCAGGAAAAGTTCCCATAGCAGAGACTCAGACACCTTCTCGTCCAGACCTCCGACATATACCGTCGCATCTAACAAAAACACGGTCAGCTGTTACACATAACCATCATCCACAGAGACACTGTTCATGAAATAAGGCGCTTGTCTTACTACAGTTATTAATGCTGTTATATTATCTGCGTTATGAGGCGCGCGCATCTTTTACACATTTCTTACAGGCTGTTTAATTGTAATCAAAACCGGCCCCGAGTCTGTATGACTCTCACCAGCTGAAGCTCATTGTGTACAAACGACTCAATAAAAAGCATTTATTTTTTTTACAAAGGCATATTTTCCTCCATGCTGCATTAAATATAATTTATTTATTACACGGTCTTTTAAAATGTACCTTGATTTCGTTCAGAAATGGGTCCCGCCGCCATAATGGACGCTGCGTGTGAACCGGAGGAAGCGCGTTTCTTCTTCTGCGGCGACACGCGGCGACACGAGCGCAGTGCTGCCACCCACAGGACAGACGGAGAAACGCGCCTGCGCTTGTGAACAGACTGACTAGTGAAATTCTCTCATTGGCATGTTTACAAATGATGCACATAAGCGCAAACATACAGTCTGTAACTATTTACTGCTTTATCTGTACTGGGGAAATAAGTTACAATAGCATTTTACTGCAAGCCTTACAAATCATGACAAAAATACTGAGAACCACCCAGCTAACAAATAACGTTTGAGAACTGTTTTAACATTTTAACATTATATCAACTTTTAGAGAATGTTAGCAACAATCTGGGAAAGTTTTTTGCATCACAGACAAGTTTGTGTGAAGTTTGTTTTCATTGCTCTGGGAAACGTTGACACATGCTTGCTGGTGACGTGACACAGGTTAGTGTCTGGTCTGCAGATGTTAGATTGGGTTGCTAATATGAGAAAGGACTGTGATTTATTAGTGTTGTATAGTGGGAAGTCACTCCCATAGTCTCTGTGCAGCAGTTTTACCTGTTTCACCTGCTCACCCACCCCAACTGTCTCTCCATCTGCAGCAACTACAGAAGAGCCACGCAGAGAAATCTGTCAGTCAGAAGAAGAATAAACTGATCTGTCTCTTTCAGAAACCTGAGTGTCTGCTTTCCTCTCCTCCCTGTGCTTTCAGAGTCACACGTAAGCTGAACACAGACACATCACAGCCAGAGGTGAACATGGGGACAGATTTAGCCTACAACTTTGTATTCAAAGGTAAGCGAGAGTCATTTGATTTGAGATTATTGATTTGCACAGTAAACAATGACTGTTTTAGTTGCACAGATAGACCTGGTTTATATAAAAGAGGTGATATCCACAAATGCTACATAAATCTTTCCATCAGTCAGTGTTTACATACACTCTAAAAATTAATGGTTCTTAAAATGTTCTTCACAGTGATGCTGTAGAAGAACCATTTTTGTTCTACTCAATCAAAGGTTCTTAAAAGAACCATTTCTTTCATATCTTTTCTTAGTCTAAGGAACCTTTATTCACTACACAGAATCAGTTGTGATCGGTTCTACAGTTAAAGGTTCTTTATACATCCACACAGCCAGTTTAATAATATCATTGTTATGATATTATTGATAATAAAAAAGTGATTTTTTTTGTCTTTCAGTGGTTTTAATTGGAGAATCAGGGGTTGGAAAAAGCAACTTGCTGTCAAGATTTACCAAAAATGAGTTCAATCACGACAGCCGCACAACTATCGGTGTGGAGTTCAGCACTCGATCCATTCATGTGGATTCCTTAACCATCAAAGCTCAGATCTGGGACACAGCAGGACTGGAGCGATACAGAGCTATTACATCCGCGTACGTACACATCATCCTTTGGTTCTGAATGGGCAATCTGACCTGTTCAGATAATCCCTCCTGCAGATTAAGATCTGAAGAAACGTGTTCTGAGTGATTTAACATCACACCCAGAACCACTCCTTTGTTTATTCTGCTACAGAATTATCTGTGTTCTAAGATAACATAAGCTACTATTCTTAGAACGTTAATGTTCTGAAAAAGTTCTTTTAAAGTTATCGAAAACATTATTCTTAAATTGTTCAGTGTGCACTGTTTTTAATATGTTTTGAACATTATTACAACTTTCAAAATAACATTTTATATGATTAGTTACTTAATGAAAGCATTAGGGGAACGTTCTTACAACCTCAGTGTTAGCTGGGAACGTATTCCTCTTTGTAAACGATCTGTAATAGTTTCTGTAAGGAAGATTCACTTCCTGTTTATAACCGTAAGCAGTTGTGCTGTGGCAGGTATTACAGGGGGGCCGTGGGGGCGCTGCTTGTTTATGACATCACCAAACACCTGACGTACGAGAGCGTTGAGCGCTGGCTGAAGGAACTCTACGATCACGCGGACCCTCACATCGTGGTCATGCTGGTGGGCAATAAAAGTGACCTGGAAACTCTTCGAACTGTCCCAAGAGAGGAGGCCAGAGCCTTCGCAGGTGTGAAACCTTTCCATCATCTGTCATTGGTGTATGCTAATCTCTCATCAGTTCCAGCTGTAACACTGAAGCTTATATGATCATTTGATTAAACAGCATCATTTTTACAACCTTTAAAATTCCATCTCACTATAAAAATCCCACATGCGCAACTTTAACTTAAACCTGAGAATTATGCATCAAGCGTTTTTGAAGTATTGAAATGAAATTTACCCTAATTTTGCTGTAATGCTTTTTTATGTTTGATCAATTTATAAATAAATAAATGAATGTAACTTTATGTCTTAAACAGAGTCCAAAGATTTACATTTTATGGAGACTTCAGCGCTGGAGTCAACAAATGTTGAATCTGCTTTCCTTGAAGTTCTGACGGGTGAGTTTTAATCTCTGTTTCTAGTCTGTCTGATATTCTCTTACACAGACACGTTGTAAGAATGTTTGATGGATGTTTTTGTCCAGCGATCTACAGGAAGGTTGCGAGCAGAGAGGTCACCAGAGGGTCCATCAGCGCCGTGACTTTGGGTCAGACGGGCCCAAGCAGTGAGTTTACGGAGGAGAAGAAAGGCTGCTGCTTTAGATCCTAAATGAACGAATGAATGAATGAAGATCTGCAGTGATAGTGCTGACAAAGACTTTTATTTTATTGTGACGTGTGACCTGCCCTCATGCTTTTTACATACTCGATCCTCATTGGATGTTTAATCATATTAAGAAAGGGGAGGGGTTTCACGTTTTGTGAAGATTATTGTTATTGCGTTTTATGATGAAAACAACTGGCATCAATGAAAGGATCTTAATGTAAATTATTTTAGTAGACAGAAACGTGTTGTAACAGATTTTACGTAACTTATTGTGTTAAAGCACAACAGACTCTTATAAGTGTGAAATGATGAGTTTATTCCAGCCAAAAAAACAATCGCAGAGATGTTTCATGTCAAGGTTATCGAGGAAACATATTTTACGACAGGCAGAAAACTGATTCTCACTGCTGTTTAAAAAACCAAATCAGAAAACATGATGCAACAATAAAAATAATAATAATGATAAATCCAGTTTTATTTATTTGAAGGGAATGTTGACTGAAAATTCTTTTGTCATTAATTACTTACAACCATTTCCAGTAACATAGTTTTGACACCAGTAAAACCACTGCCTTTAGAGACAAATTTTTGCTCTCTGGCGGATGTCACACCCAAGGGTTTGTTTTTCCTCTGGTCATAATGATTCTTCTTATATCAGTGATCTCCATGTTTAAATCTGAAATCTCTTTTTGCCGTTTTTCATCATTTGCCTTTAAATGACGAATCTCAATTTGAACCTCGGACAGCTTGTTTTTCTGCATCCTGCGGTCTGTTAACACAAAAAAAATAACACAATGATTTACAAGAAACTCTGACACACACATTACGTTACTTCAAATGGGAGGGTAAGACCTTAGCTGTTGCTAGCCTCTCTGACTGCCCACTGTACACATAACCAAATACTTACGATAAATTCTAAACCCAATACCAGCCAGTACGCAGACAGCCAGCGACACAACGCCAGTCAGAGGCCAGTTCCATTTATTCCATTTATCACCCCCAGCAGCTGGTGTAATGTTCATCTGACCACCCCTGCCAGCATTGAGGTCGTTTTGTTTAGCTAAACAGTAAATAAGAATTAAATCAGCCTGTAACTGTAATTTATATTTGATATAACAATATACACTATTGCCTAGTTTAAAAGAAATCTTGTGGGTGCAGTAAATTTTGGTTACCAATATCCAAGCTAGCAGTTCTAAGTTCCAAGAATGTTTCCATAACATTTCCATTAAGTAACAAAAACGTAATAATAAAAACATAATAAAATGTATTTTAAATGTTTTAGAAACATTTGAAACATCCAGCTTTTAGATGCTGTATTAACTATATTTCTTGGTTATGAGAACAAACTAATCTGTAACATTTTGAAACCCTTACACTAACAATTTAGAACATTTGCTTTTATTTTTATTAAAATGTTCTGCTAACATTGCTGTCAACCTTATGAGAACATTCCCTGTTAGCTGGGATGTTGGGCAGAGTTACACAAGTGCTGCTATTGTTACACATTTAACACATTCCATCTCACATCTCGCGTCTATATATTATATTATAGATTTACTTACCTTCTCCCTGAGCATTAGAGATTAAAGAACACAGACCAGCAAACATGATGTTATGATTCTTGTATGTCGTTTTTGCTGTTCACCACGACTATTAATCTCAGATAAACTGGTTCTGCAGATCCAAGCTTGTTTATATGTGAATAGAAAATTCCAGCCCTGTTGACATGCGCTAGCTTGTCCAGTTTTGTGTTCCTCACAGCCCAGTTTTTATTTAATCAAGGGATTGTATGATAAAATCTATGAAAAGGATGGAAGATTTCTTAAAAATCAGGAGCAAACAGTTGGTTTAATGCATTTTTCAGGTCATACAGTCCATTGATACATGATATGAGAACATCAAAACCAGTCTCATCATTTCTTATATTAATATATAATATAAATACATGTATTGTCTTTTTTGATCATGGAGTTTCAATGTTACTGTTTGCAGAAGAAAACGAATACATGACAGATACATGAAGCATAGTTATACTGTATATTTTGAATTTTGTTCGTTTGCATTTGTTGTTATTTTTTTGTCTCCAAGCCAAGCACAGCAGCTTCTGCCCTCTGGTGTGTTTGTAGCGTGACCTGCAGCTGCCAGTATCTGAGGTAAAGCCACATCAGGCTTCCATTCCTGCGCTCGTCTGTGTTCAGAGGTTCCGCACAACTGCGATCGTTCTTGAAAACGTCCCTGAGACCGTCCTCCATCTCCAGGTGAGCGAGAAGCGGCTCTTTGGCCGTCCGAACCAGCAGATCTTTCTCTATCTCAACTCTTCTTGTCCGAGGCACCAGGATACTGCAGAACGCCCTCTGCCTTTCCACCAGCCTGTACTCCACTTCCTTCAAAGCCACGGATGCCCTCCGCTCTCGATCTTTCTCCTTCTCCAGAGCCTCGTGAAAGAGGAGCCCACCGGGGCCTCCGTGAAGCAGTCTGGATTTCTCCTTTTCTAGAGCTTGACGTTCCAACCTCAAGCCTCGCCGTTCCTCCTCCAGATGCTGACTCTGAGAGCCCAGAGCCTGGCGGTACCCGATCGCTCGCTGCCGTTCTTTCTCCAGCTCCAGCTCCAGCTGGGCCGTTTCTCTGCGGTTCTCAGAGAGCGCCTGGCGGTACTTCAGCTCCAGATCTTTCTGGATGTTCTGCATGTTCTGCTCGTACTTCACCTTGGCCTGTTTGATTTCCTTTTGAGACTCTTTTGACCAGATCCATCCTTAAAAACCAAAGTCCAAGAGAAAGACAAACACCATGAAATGTAATTAATCACAATATAATGGTGGATAAAAGGACAGTTCACCCACAAATGATGATTCTATCATATACTGCATCTCAAACCTGAACAGAAGACCAAAGGAAAGTCGTGTATGTGTCGGTGAGCACATTTTGGTGACCCTGTTGTGATGCACTTACTGAAGGCAGCGAGACCCAGCAGAGGCACCAGCAGGGCGTAGTTCCACCTGCTGCTTCCTCCCTCATCCTGCCCCTCCGGCCTTATATTCCAGTCATCCGGATGGTTCAAGTTATTCATGCTGTCAGGCGCACAGACGCATGTCGAATAAAGCATTGCGTTGTGATGATAGTAAATAAATGTCACAGCAATGTCAGATTTATTACTGCTTATTCATTATCACGTAACAGTTGCACGCTTGATCCTTTCACAACATGCACGTTGGTCTCCTATAATCATGCTGTTCAGCATTAATGAAATAAAGCGTGTTGTGTCCATGCAACTATATTATTATTTGTTATTTATTACCTTAAACGTGTTTAACACGCGCGTCGCTTCTCGTCCATTACAGCATGACAGTCAGACACCACCACCTCTTATCATAGAGGTAGAGCAAACGCCTGCGTTAATACTCATGGATAAAACAAACACATATCTAAAGCATAAAAGCCATATTATATACATACAATTTATATTATTTAAACAAATCCAACTAGCTTCAAAGCACACCCATAGTTTGTATTGTTAAGCTTAAAGCTTGCTAACAAATTACCCCCCTTCCTGGATCTAAATGGTACAGTCCTTTCGCAGGCGCTGAAGCAGCAGCGCGCGTGCGCAGTGAGTTCAGCAACATGGCCGCCGTGTGCGCCGCATCCCGTGTTCTCGGGAGACAGATTTTGTCATTTAAAACCGTAAGACGCCTCAGATGTTGTGCATGCTTTGTGTTTCAGTGTCATGTGGCCTGTGCGTGCTGACAGCGCAACCGATGACACTTAATAAAGCTGTATTAACTTAGTTTTGTAACCATCATCCTGTGTGTTGAGTAACTCGTTACGTATCCATACTGGCTCTGACTTATATATGAGGTACCGACTCATGTCATTTTGGGTTATTATTGAGTCCTGTTTGGTCGTTATTAAGTAGTTGTGCCCGGTTTTGCTCTTTTCTGCGGTGCATGATTTTGTGCTTTTATTGTGACGTTTTGTAGGAATTGTCATGGAGTTTGTAAACAGCAGTTACTGAAGGTCAAGCAGCGTTAGCATTAGCCACGAGATACTGAAAGCAGGTGTCATTATTTTGCTTTGTGTTTTTTGGGATTATTTTACTAACAGACCGAAAGCTTAAAAATAAAAATGCTTATAGAAGTTAATCTGGTAACTCCTGGTTTCAGAGACTTTTAGTTTGTAGGTGTCCTGATTGTTGGCAGTTTTTGTTTAATGTTAATCAAAAATATGTCAATTTTATACTTGTCCTTGCGTTACTCTTTAAACATTGTTTTAAACACTTTAAACAAGTGACTTTACAAAAGCAATTGTTTCAGTGTAATAAAATGAAACATTGCGATATGGCAGTTTTCAGAATCTAGGCTGTATTACAGTAATGTTTGTAAACATATGACATGTAACTGTTATGTTGTTAAATGAATGTCAGATGTGATGTTGCTGTGATGTTTCCTCCAGCTGCCTGCTGTATGTCACCGTAAACTGCACTTCTCCATCTACGGCAAGAAAGGGGACGCAAAAGTTTCAGATGGTGTAAGTATTTTTCTGCTGTTTTATTTGGTTTCAGCAAAATATTACTTATTTTACCGTTAATCTAAGTGGCTCAGAAGAGACCCAACACTGATTAATCTTTGTGTTCAGATCTCCACGCAGTACCCAGTCGTGGATCATGAGTTTGATGCTGTGGTTGTGGGAGCGGGTGGTGCGGGGCTGCGAGCCGCGTTTGGTCTGTCAGAGGCCGGATTCAACACAGCCTGTGTCACCAAACTCTTCCCCACACGATCCCACACTGTGGCTGCACAGGTTTGGAGATTTCCTCTTACATTAAACATTTCTCTTTATTAATAATTAATAGTAAAATGCTCTTCTCTCTTAAAGTTTAACTTTAATCATGTTTTAAGAGACTGTGGCGTTATCTCTTGAGGTTAGAAGAGCTATTGAGAAGCTGCTGTTATTCACAATTAGTCTAAAGTTCACAAAGAGGCTTAACCTGTGAAACTGCACCTCTGATATTCATTCAGCGTGGTGTTTTCCTTTAGTGATCTCACCGATACAGATTCATGTGTGGGGTCAAATGATTTCCAAAACTGAAACCAGATGAGGCACAGTGTTCCTAAATTTATAAACATTTAATAAACTATTTAATTTCTTATTAATAAACATTATTAAAAATGGTTCAGCAATTTCAACCGTTTCATGCATTATAACTTACAATGTCTTGATGTTTGTTTCAGGGCGGGATTAATGCTGCGTTGGGTAACATGGAAGATGATGATTGGCGCTGGCACTTTTATGACACGGTGAAGGGATCTGATTGGCTGGGAGATCAGGATGCCATTCACTACATGACGGAACAGGCGCCTGCTGCAGTGGTGGAGGTGATGGCAGTGACATCATCCGGACATCATTACCACTTTAAATGTGTTCCGGAGTGTTTGATATTTTGAGCAAAGATGGCGGTAGAGAGGCAAAAGTTACAGATAAATTCAAATTGTTTTAATGCTGATCTCCACAGCTGGAGAACTTCGGCATGCCGTTCAGCCGTACGGAGGACGGCAGGATCTACCAAAGGGCGTTTGGAGGTCAGAGTCTGAAGTTTGGGAAGGGGGGTCAGGCTCACAGGTGCTGCTGTGTGGCCGACAGGACGGGTCATTCTCTTCTTCATACGCTGTACGGACGGGTGCGTGTCACAATCAGACATTCTGTTGTTATTTATCATTGAGCCGGAGCCGTGTGGTGAGTCTCTGATTGCTCTGCAGTCTCTGAGGTACGACACCAGTTATTTTGTGGAGTATTTTGCACTGGATCTGCTGATGGAGGATGGAGAGTGTAAGGGAGTGATCGCGCTGTGCATGGAGGATGGATCCATCCACCGGATCAGAGCCAAAAACACTGTCATCGCCACCGGGTGAGAAATGAACTTCTTCATATTGATATCTTAGGTCTTAAACATGCAACCTGTCACTTTCTGTTTTTACTGTAGTTAATGTATACTTTAAATAAATAGTAATCATTGAAAAATGTAAAATATGTGTCTGCAGTGGTTACGGCCGCACATACTTCAGCTGTACATCGGCACACACCAGCACAGGAGACGGGAATGCCATGGTGACGCGAGCCGGTCTTCCGTGCCAGGATCTGGAATTTGTTCAGTTCCACCCCACAGGTGATGAAAACTTGTAATGATATAAATATGGGGCTCCTCCCACAGACATCTGAATTTCAGCTGAACTATGATGTCATATCTGTAGGTATCTATGGAGCCGGATGTCTGATCACAGAGGGTTGCCGTGGCGAGGGCGGAATTTTGATCAACAGTGAAGGAGAAAGGTTCATGGAACGTTATGCGCCCAACGCTAAAGATCTGGCCTCCAGAGACGTGGTCTCACGGTCCATGACCATTGAGATCAGAGAAGGACGGTATAATGATTCATTATCTCAGTGTTATTCCTCCTGTTATGAGCCGTGCTTACAATGCAGTGTTTTTACCTGCACATACAAACCAACTACTAACTGGTGATGTGTCTCCATCAGAGGTGTTGGTCCAGATAAAGACCACGTCTACCTTCAGCTCCATCACCTGCCGCCGCAGCAGCTGGCCACCCGCCTGCCAGGCATCTCCGAAACCGCCATGATCTTCGCCGGCGTGGACGTCACCAAAGAGCCCATCCCTGTGTTACCCACCGTCCACTACAACATGGGCGGCATCCCCACCAACTATAAAGGACAGGTATTCTGTTCTCCTCAAACCTCTGATGTCCTGAACTTAGAAGTGAGATGATAATGCTGCAGGCCTCTAATCCGTCAGGTCATCACTCATACGGATGGAGCAGATCGGGTTGTGCCGGGCCTGTATGCCTGTGGTGAGGCTGGTTGTGCTTCAGTACACGGTGCCAACCGGCTGGGTGCCAACTCTCTGCTGGATCTGGTGGTGTTTGGACGGGCTTGTGCCCTGACCATCGCTGAGACAAACACTCCAGGTACAGTCCTGAGGGATCTAAACAAATGAAACATTTATTTCCTGCTAAGGTTGAGGCTAAGATGGGGTGAAGATGATTTTACTGATCATCTTTTTCCTAAGACTGAATTTTGTTCTGCTTTGTAGGAGAGAAACTTTCTCCTCTGAAACCCAACGCAGGCGAAGCGTCTGTCGCTAATCTGGACAAGATCCGCTTCGCAAACGGCAGCACCAGAACTTCAGAGATCAGACTTAACATGCAGAAGGTACATTGAAACTAATGTACCTCATGCCTTTTTAATCATTAACTGGATTTGACACTAATTGAGCCCAGTTTAAACTTATCTAATTAGACAATTAAGAGATTCTTGTGAGGTGTGTGAAGATGTTTGAATGCAGTTTTTGGCACATGAATTAAAGCTGTGTGTGTGGATCTCAGACCATGCAGGCTCACGCGGCTGTGTTCCGCACTGGAGACGTTCTGAAGGAGGGCTGCGTGAAGATGGACTCCATCTACCAATCATTGGATGACCTCAAAACATTTGACAGAGGTTCAAGCAGACATGTTCATTCAGACAGTTTCTGCTAAAACAGATAAAAATACATCACAACAGCTTCAAAAACAATACCGTAATCACTGGTGTAAAATAAACAAAATGTTCATCATGCAGCAGCTGAAGGTAATGTGAGGTTTTCTGAAAGATCTTCTTGATCTTCTCAGGGATTGTGTGGAACACTGATCTGGTGGAAACTCTGGAGCTGCAGAACCTGATGTTGAACGGCGTGCAGACCATCGTCGCCGCTGAGGCCCGTAAAGAGAGCAGAGGCGCTCACGCCCGCGAGGACTTCAAGGTGAACATTCTCAGACCAGTGAAGTTCTGAGATCTGTGAATGTACAGAACCACAGTAGCTTTGTTTGAGGAACAGACTGAAGTGAATTTTCTGGTGGTCAGTCTGTCTTTAATGGCTCTGTTCTCGTCGCAGGAACGTGTGGATGAATATGATTATTCCAAACCGCTCCAGGGGCAGGTGAAGAAACCATTTGAGCAGCACTGGAGGAAACACACCTTGTCCTATGTGGATCCCAAGACAGGAAAGGTGAATAAATAACAGATGCTCCTTGTTTTCACTGTTTTTACTGCATAAACTATCCCTTAAATTTGCCTTCATACAGGAAAACCTATATTGTGAACTAACATGAATGGATGTTTTTAGGTTACTCTGGAGTACAGACCTGTGATTGACAGCTCTCTGAATGCTGAGGACTGTGCTGCTATCCCGCCTGCTATCCGGTCCTATTAAACACTTCCCAGTGTCGCACACTGCTTCCACCAACTGACGACTCCGCCCCTTTGCTTATTCATAATCGGTTAATAAATCAATATCTTGAATAATGATTATATTGCTTTTGAAGTATTAAGAAACAAAAACTACACTTGACTGTTCTGTATGCTTGGGGAACAAAATTTGTGCATCTTCTTAAAACACATCCATCACAGATTGTGCTGTTGAGTAAATCATTGAATATTTAATATTTAAATATTGAGTGGTTGTCATAATGTTTAAGAAGCACTAACACCTCAGAGAAACAGAATGAACTACGTAACTCCGTTAACAGTGTGTAATCTCAACGCATTGTGGTTTCACGTGTATAAGTCCTGGTGAACTTTCATTCTCAGATATCCTCACATGTAAGTTTATGTACATCTTCCATGTTCTGTTTAATAAATAAATATGATCAGGGTGACTGAATGAATTTGTGATATTGATTTGTGTGTATGAGTGTAATTCTATGTGATTTCAATGCTTGTTGAAAATCCTATTTCTGTGTCAGTGATTAATAATGTTAAAACAAGTCAATATTCCTCTAGATCACTATGATGTTATAATTCTGTTATGCAAACTAGTTTTAGTGTGTTTGTTTACATTGCACTCACAATTATCTTAATGTAATGAAAATATGTATATAAAAACACACCGAATGACACGCGGTTTATACAAAGATTTAAAGATTTCATTAGATTTAAAGCAGGAAATGGAGAGTTATGGTGACATTTTGGCTCAAGCGTTGCTCTGCTGGAGCCAAAATGGCGTCGGTTTCTCGGAGGTAAACAGCTTCAGTTTCCGCTCAGACCGGAAGCGCGGAGCAGCCGTGAGGAGATGAGACGCGGCCGTGATTAAACCTTTATTACCGCATCCCTCCATCACTGTGAGGTAAATCAGATAAACACACACACTCACTCTTTACATGCTGACATTTAAACCAGAAATGCGTGATGTTATGCTGTCTGGTTGTGAGCAATAATTTGTGCCTGCTGGTTGTTAGCATGTCCGCTAACACGCTACTTGAGACGAATATAGGAAATAAATGCATGTGATTTTTACACAGAATATCTGTTTAATGTCACTGACATAAACTGAAGACTGTAGAGTTTATCTGTGTGTTTCCTGTGGAAACTGTGTCTTGTTTTGCTGATATATTATAACTAGCTGAGTTAACCAGCTAGCCGATGGAAATGCGTTTTGCACGCCTGCACGTGATTTATTTAGTTTATACGACTAAAACTATAAAATTAGCAAATCCTGTGTGTGGATTTTATAAAGCTGCAAAACGTCATGAGATTAAAAATCGTAAACACGGCTTCTGTTGTGATGCAGCTTTGGTGGAAACGTGATGTTTGTGTTTCTTGCACACATTCACTCAGTGTTTTACATGCATATGTGTGAATTGCAGGGAATTCACACAGACCCGGGCCTCAGTTATTCAGCCGCCGGCATCAGAGCGACTGAGTCGGTGTGAGAAGCAGAGTCTGACCGATCGCAATGGGCGACAGCAGAGGTGAGACTGTTTGGGTTTCTGTTCGCACGTGCCTTCAGATCTGTGCGTCTCAATTCACCTTTAAAGTTGAAAAGTTGAATGTAGTGTTGAAACAGATGTGTGTGCTGTTATTTTGTGTATTTCAAGAGTGTATTTGTGCATGCCTTTCATAATAAAGGCAGGTATTAACACGACGATGCGTGGCAAATGCATTGTTTATTATTATTTAAGTAATATCTTGTTGTTGTTTTATTCATTGAATGATTCTCTTATATTTTCATGTTGTACTTTAACTAAAATCTTCCCAGCAGATTCTCGCAGTCCAGACAGTTCGTCCGTCTCCTCGCCAGCGTCAGGCCAGCGCTCCCCTCCTCTCGCCCCGTCAGCCGCAGCCATGACCTCCCTGCCTCCCGTCACACCTGCGGTCAACAGCCCCATCAGCAGTTTGGGCTCACCCTTCTCCGTCATCAGCTCCTCTCTGGGCTCCCCCTGCCTTCCTGGAACCCCGTCTGTGGGCTATGGGCCCATCAGCAGCCCACAGGTGAGCACTGCGGGGTCACGGCTCCTGTCTTCTTACGGTTAAAAGTCCCATAGATTTGCATTGAAGAATTGACTTTAGTAGGGATCATAATATCACACACACTCTCTCTGTAAAATACACAAACACTCACATATGAATGAGTGCAAATCTACTACAACGTTAGCCGTTGCATATCTCTTACATTTTGTTATTTTGTAAGTGTGATGGTGTTTGTAAAGATTGTCAGTAATACAGTAAGAACTGATCAAATGATCCGTCTCAGAAACATTTGGGCTGTAACGAGAGCTTCAGGGTTTGGGTTTAATACTGGTTTGGGTTCAGAGGGAGTTTTTCTCCTGAGCTGTTAATCTTTAACAGAACTTTGGGTTTTTTGACCTTTTATGTAAAGATTTCATTCAGAAGTCTTTGCAGTTGCAGGTATTCAATTCATTTCCA
Organism: Yasuhikotakia modesta; assembly: GCA_036877545.1. Lineage (NCBI taxonomy): Eukaryota > Metazoa > Chordata > Actinopteri > Cypriniformes > Botiidae > Yasuhikotakia > Yasuhikotakia modesta. Next base: position 686 of record JBAJNP010006397.1, on the reverse strand, counting down.
GTTTATTGTTTGTGGTGTAAATGAGTTTTTACACGCTAGTGTCGAGCAAAATGAATGTTTCACGTCTCAGTCCATCGCGTTTTTCTGCCCAAATTCCTCATCACCACATTTCTGCTTCACAGATGAGCTTGTTTTCCAGAAACATGGAGGTGAGACCTTGTACTGTCACTCTCTCATGCTGTCCTTATTTTCTCCTCATCCTTACGTATCTCTCTGTCTAGATAATCTGTCTTCTTTAGGGTGTGTGTCTAAATGACGTTGCATTGTAATTGAAATAAGATTTTAAATGAATGATAAATGAATAATCAATGTTTGGGGGAAAGGTTTGGAAATCTGATTTAGATCAGTTAATAAAGTGATAAAAATGTTTAGAGATGACCAGGCTGGTGTTACTGAATGTTGCCAATTAACACATTTTTTAATAACCTTGTGATTAAGTTTTAAATATTCCTTTTTATATTTTGTCATTATGAAAAGTTATTCTTAAAACTTTGCCTGTTTGTTTTGTTTTGTCATTTGATTATTTCCACCCCTCAGATCAACTCGACCGTGTCCATGTCAGGTCTGCACGCTGTCAGCAGCTCTGATGATGTCAAACCGCCCTTCGGTCTGAAGCCACTGTCCTCTCACAGCCCCGGACCTGTGACCTCACAGAAACGCTTGTGTGCCATCTGTGGGGATCGCTC
>JBAJNP010006396.1:0-25703 GCA_036877545.1 Yasuhikotakia modesta | reverse complement strand
TGTGTGTGTGTGTGTGTGTGTGTGTGTGTGTGCTACAGTATGTGTGCTTCTGTGTACCATTTATGCTGGAACACATGCCATGGTGGCAGGTAACATGCATGCCACAAACATGCACACACTCCTCAGTCCACACACTCCACACTGTCTGTTAGAATGTGTGTGGCTCAACTGCTTTTGTGCATTTATTTTTTGAAGGCTGGTGTGAGCAGATAGACTATCAGACTGTCTTTTTGCTGGTGTTAACTAAGCTCCTGTATAGCTCAGTTGGTAGAGCATTGTGTTAACAGCGCAAAGGTTGTGGGTTCGATACCCAGGGAGCACATTTACTGGTAAAGATATATAACTTTAATGTACAGTAAGTCGCTTTGGATAAACACATCTGCCAAATGCATAAATGTAATGTAATTTTTGACACCCCTTGAAACCTTGTATTTAAAAAAAGCCTGGTTTTAAGGTTAAGGTATGTGTAGTAATTAATAAGGGGTAACGAGCTAGATATTCTATTGTGTCAATAAATACAGATAGCTGAGTGCATGTGTGAATGAGTGAGTGTGTGAATGAGTGTGTGTGGATGTGTGTGTGTGTAGATGTGAGTGAATTGAGTGAATGTGGAGGTGACTACAACTTGCAGCACATGCATGCACATGCATTCTCACTACAACACTCACATGTGTGTCTGCGTTTTTCACTCTTTAAGAATATGATGTGTGTGTCATTTTCTGCTGTGGGTCATGCTGGATGTGTATGAAGCCACAGTCTGAACATGTCTGACATCCACTTTACTGTGGGACTGACTGCATCAACCGCGTCTGTCTGTCTGTGTTGCTGCGGCCACAGGTTGTACCGCTGCCCTGACTGTCGTCCTCCCTGCGGTTCAGTGGGACTGATCGCTAAGAGTGTTTATCCGGTCTGTCTGTCTGTTGCCCGTTTCTTTGACCACCTCACTGATGTTTTTTTATGTACACTGCGGGTTCAAGCCCTGATGCTGCGGGTGTCGAATAGATGGCGCAGCGTCTGGTGCTTTTGTCCTGTGCAGCTTTGGTTTGTTTCTGAAGGATGGTTTTCATTAGACTAGTGTCTTTTGTTCTGTTTTTAAAGAACACTCAGGCTGTTTTCTCCACTGTATTGTTGAGTGCGGTTTGGGGGGGTCGCATCTCTTCTGTGGCATGTGAATGACTTCAGGGCTGTGGACAGTGTCTGGGGTGCGTTCGGTATGGAGGCCATTAGCACCAATCTGGATGGAATTTGGGTGGATATTCAGCTTCCTGTATGTTCCTTTGGGTGGGGGGGTTCATCACAGTAGCTGCTGCCAAACTCCTAAAACACACACACACACACAGATGTTCTCAAACAGCACAGCTAATGGTCTTAATTACACACAGACAACAAATAAATCTCATGTTTTTTACATGTCCTCATGTTCCTCTGCCGTGCTGATCACACATATCACACATTTTCACACAGAAACAAAGATCTAGTTATGATGCTGAACCATAAGCACTCCTGTGTCATGAAAGAGCAGCAACACAACAGATCTGCATTACTTCAGTGTGTGTATTTAATGTGTGTGAGTTTGTGTGTGTACCTAGCTAACAAATTTGTCCCCAGAACTGACAAATTTGAGGTCTTCGGGAGTCCTGCTGATGTCCAGATCAACAGACAGGAGAATACACTGGACCCTCAGCGTGTTTTCTGTCCAGTTTCGCTGCTCAACGCTGAACACAAACATATGCTCTGCTTGGCCGTTTGATGTGAGATGAGGTCCGCTGTTTGGATTCTCACTGAAGGTCAAACTTGGCCACAGGCGCTTGAAAAAGGACTGTTGTAAAAATAAACGGGGGTCGAGGTGCTCGGTTTGCTGTTTACACCCGCCTGCCACTTCCTGATGAGTAATACAGTGCCGAGATCTGAGAAATTATGTCATTTCCACACTGCAGCCCACTAGAGCTGCACAATCTCCCCAAATTGACTTCAGCCTTTGATTGGCCATGTTTTTGAAACAGAATATGCCTTCAAACGTGCAGGAGATTCGGGTCTGACTGGGTCACTGTTCTCTCTGACCCCAGCGTTCCTTTATTTGCCGTTACATATTTCAGCTCAGCTCATGAGTGTAAATGTGATCTGACTGTGGCCCAAAATTCCCCCACGATTCCAAGAGTAACTACTGTGTTCACGTTGCTGAATTTTTCATCAACATTAATGCTCACGTGTGTGCGCACACTGAAGGTAAGTGCATTTTAAAGACGAGGTTATTCAAATGTTTCCTCACGTATAAACTGCCCTGCAAAACATTTTTTTAACATTTAATGTTGTAAGGACAATTATAATTATTATATTCGACTGTTTCTATTGTAATATCAGCTGTTTGCTTTCAAGCAGTGGTGTTTTTGACCCATTAATATTATTAGTTAATAAAAATAACTAATATTAAAAGTTAATAAAAACTGAGAACTTTTTTCTTTGCATCTTTATCCCCAAGATGCCCACAGATCCCATAGCCACACCCATCATCCCCACAGACGCCCCACACACGCAGCTGGACAGACGACCTTGATACCAACAGCCCTGGAACCCAGGTGTCCACACACAACTCCACAACACACCAACCGTCAGCATAACGCACACAGCTGAACAACATTTAGGCATTTAGGAGACGCCTTTATCCAAAGCCACAATAATGTCAGGGCAACACAGTTACAATTTTGCCCAGAGTGCAAAATTTCAATGCTTGAGAGGTGTGATACCTGTCTGAAGAGTAGAAAAGGTTATCTTTTTTTATTTTTATGTGTGTGTCAGTGTTAACATAACACACTCCTATACACATCACACTCGTGCTACACACACACACACACACACAGTCATCAAAAATCACAGATGTTGAATTTCTATTGTAGTTACATTAAACACAGTGAGACGCTAGTGTGACATCATTTACTGTGAATTATGCTGGTGTCATTGAAGCAAAGCGTCAAATATAACAGAAAACAATTATGACTGTAGCTCTCTGGAATACTTGATTCTGATTGACCAGTCATTCCCTGTTATCAACCACGTAAACTTGCATTGATTAAATCCAGTGTCGTGTCCAACACTGACGATAAAGTCACCAACCTTGCTTTAGTACTGACCTCTAGTGATTACCTGATATCACTTATTCATACAGGCTGTGAACAAATACTTCATTAAACGTTATAAAGAGCACCTGCACCAGTATGACAAGCGATCCAAGTACAGAGTAACTTTGACCAGTAATTTTATTCTGAGTACAAGTTTGTCATTTCTCAATAGCCTGTCAGTTTATTTGGTGTTAACAGCTAGATGTACGTTATACAGACAAACACACACATTTTTTTTCTTTCACCCCATTGACAAGTGAAGATCACCTCAAACCCTGTGCAAAAACTTTCCATTTCTCTTCCTCTCCCAGGTCGTCTGAATTGCAGTACAATCGAACCGGAGCATCCTAAAATCTCTCTGCAACTAAAACTTCTCATTGCCTTCGCACGTCTTCATCATGATGAAGAATAACACATCGGCTTCCTCTGGCACAGACTGAATCAGATGAACTCAGTTTGTGTGGCATCACTAAGGAATGAGGACATAATGCCGTCTATGTAAATGTTCAAATATGTAGTTATGGGATGCTGAATATAAAGCCTTTGATTTGTATTTTTATACGAATGTTTTGTTTTTACTATATTTAATATACTCCTGTTTCCCAGGCTAAAGAATCACTTATGTTGCTTAAGTATAACAAACACTGTCATTGTACAACATGTCATTTGTGGGATCTGATTTTAGTCGCGTGTACCGCATGTATGTCCGTGTGTTTGCGCTTCATACAGCGACCTGCAACAGACAGATGTTCATTTATTCACAATCTGCTTGCTGTTGGTTTAGTTGAGGGCACATCTCACCTGCGTCTGGTCCACTTGTCTCTCTCAGACTGTCTACAAAGAAAACATTAGCTCACATGATTAAACATTCACTCTCTGACAATACTTCAAGTATCCTATAATCCTGCCAATGAAAAGATGAGGGTTTATTTGTAGTATTTTTATATAACAGTGATTTGAAGTGAGCATTGTTTGAGCATATGAACACTAAACCTTCCTTTAAATCTAGCTAAATCTCCACTAAATCTAGCCTTCCTGTTAGCTCAACTGGTAGAGCATTGCGTTAGTGTTCAATCCCAAGGGTAGGCAAGTCCTGGTAAAAAATGTGTACCTTGAATTCACTGTGCCAAATAAATGTAAATGTGTCAAATGATGGTTGTTTTAAAGCAGGGGGCGTGTCCACCTGTTGCACATGATGTCACTGTTTCCCGCAACAGTTTTTCACTTTCCGCTGCTTCCATGTGCTTTGAGTAACACCAGGAGATCTGATGACAAAAATCAAAATGTATCAAATTAAAACCATTGATGTAACAATGAAATTTAGACCAAGGACATTTACATTGATGTTGCTGATTAAATGTTTTTTTGTGAAGTCTAAATGTTGTAGTTTACAACCATTTTCTATCATGAACACACTAAGAATTAATTTATAAGAATTAAGCAATTAAATAGTTTTATGCTTATGGGCACAGAGATCTGCAGAGACTCAATATGGGGAACTATAATGATGCATGTATGAATACAACATTTCCATAATGTCAGTTGGTCTATTTTATAACAGAACACAATAAGGGTCATTTGTCTTTTAATAGTGTTGAAACTTGTCAGTAACATAACAGGATAGTAGGATTTATTAATTTGTCATTTTTCTATTGTACAGCAGCTTTACGTGAAAAAAAAATAAGACACATTAGTACAACTAATATGTAATTGTGATTGTAATACATCAGAGCCACAGCCCAGAGCAGCGACCATCTGACACAACTACACACACATTCATTGTGCTGATTCACACACTTACAGTATAAACTGTGTATGTGTGTGTGTTCATACCCTCATCTGCTGTTTTTCACTGGCATGGCTGCTGAGTCCAAATATGGAGTTGCTGCTGACGTCTTTTACTGTGATTTTTGAGTTTCTCTCCTCCAGAAAACTCTTGTCACTTGCAGGATTTTCCTTTAGTTGCTCCAGATCCAGCAAACACTGCAAATCGAAACTACACACACACACACACACACACACACACAGACAATCGTGTGAGCCATACAGTAGAGGGATTGGAAAGTGTTGTCATCCACTATGAAGTGTCTGCTATGCAGTCAGCAAAAAAAATAAGTGAAAGTATTCTTCATCTCTGTGCTGTAGGATATTTTCAGAGAAAGTGAAAGTGACGTGTTTGTCAGTTACGGTTGCCCATAACCGAAATGTGACCTCTGCATTTAACCCATCCATGTGAGGAGTGAACACTGACTTCTCCTCCAGGAAGCTCTGAAAATGCTGGAGTTCTAGAGGATTGCAGAGCAGAAAATCCAGGCAGATCCCACTGAACTCATCTGGAACCTTTGACCAAAGATCTGGTGCTCTGGTGCCCCCTGCTGGCGCACATGCAGCTCTGAAAACCTGGCGGACAATATATGATTAAAAACTTGAATTTTGGTGTATTGTGTTACAGTTCGTCATTTGTCTTTTCTCATTCTCAAAACTGACATACTTGTCAAAATGTTGTGTAAAACATCTTAATGTAAATACCTAAACACTCTGTGCTATGTGTGTATTACCTGCTGTGGTTTTCTCTGGGCATGTGTGTAGAGAGTTTGGAGTTCCTGGAACAGCTCAGTCTCAGCTTCTCTCAGGGTGAGAAGCGTTCAGCTCTTCATTGGCCACGTTCTTATGCTGGAGAATTTCAGAGATGTGGTGGTGTGTAAGGATGGTGTTCTGACCAGCTTCAGTGATTCTGTGAGTCGGGCTGATAACAGTCTCCAGGGCTCTAGCAGGACAGTAAACACATGTTCCTCAGCCTCGTCAAATAGGTCCTCAAATGCCGGATTCAAATGGGCCAGAACATACTTCCGGTTTTCCTCATTTAACTCAAAGCTCATCTGAGCTCCACTGCAAAGGTATGAGTCATACAGGAGCTGAGATGAGACAAAATAACAAGAGTTGTGACATGAGTCAAAACAACAAATGTGTGTATGTTGGTGTGTGTGTGTGCGTACCTGAGCTGTGTGTTGTACTCTGTACAAATCAAATCTGCTCTGGTAGAAGAGTTTATGATACTGCAGCAGCTCTGAGCAGAAACGAACAGCGTTTTCCCATAACTAAACACAGACAGACTGACATCATCATCAGAGCTTCTGTTAAACTGATCATGTCTTTATGAGCAAAAACAGGAATAGTACAGAAAAAAATCAGAAACCTTATTTGGACCAAGGGTCTAACTCCAACCTACATTATATACATAAACACATTAAACTCAATTACAGTCTGTAACTTTTGTCCCTATATCATCTCTGTTTGAAACATTTCTTTAAAATATGATTATGTTGTTGGCAGATTGTACAAATTTGACTTTTGCTCAATATTCGGCTCTGACAGAGTTTATAGTTTTTGTTGATCACACTATACCTGCTTTCCCGAAGTTTGACAGAAACATGTGAAAACAAAACCTGAGGTTTCAGTGCGTAGAGCCTCCATTAGTGAAGCTATTTCCCTACTGTCCACCTGCACACACACAAACAGAGAGAAAGACACACTTCACACTAACACGGATCATGAACTTACTTAGATCAAACGTAGGACAGACTTTCCCGAACCTTCTTATCACTGTAGATACAGGCGTGCGACGGTTCCAACACAGCGGAGTCTGCACAAAAGGGAAAGTATTCATGTGCAGGCAGGTCTGTAGATCTGTGAGTGCTGAGGTTTATACGATATGAAATATGCCAACCTGACCCCTGAAACACACACGTTGGGTTGTTTCACACCAACGATTTCATACTGTACAAACTTTATGTTTTGTCCCCCTCCAGTAACACCACCCAAGAATCATCGCAGATAAAGTTCTGCTATTTTAGATTTTCAAAACAATTTAATTTGGTATGATTTATGAGCTTGCTTCCTATACACACACAGAAACACACACAGACACATACACTGATGTGCAGTTCTGACCACAGCAGAACTTTACAAATGACAAAATATGATTTTTTTTGCAAGGGACTCGGTACCTAAAACAATACATCATACATAATTTACAAATAGTAAAGATCTTAAAATAAACCCAAAACCAAAATAAGATAAGTTAGGACTTAAGGCATAAGGGTTAGTTTTGTGTCACAATAAATGTGTGATCATACACCAGTAGGGGTGTGATCACACACCAGTAGGGGTATGATCACACACCAGTAGGGGTATGATCACACACCAGTAGAGCAGCAGGATCTCCAGCAAACGTGGCTGAATGAGATGCAACAAGTCCTCCTGCCAGCAAATGGTGCCGTTTAAACCCAGTCTGGACAGCAACTCTGTACTGAGAGCCGCAGAACTGCTACTGAGCAGGTGCTGACTCCTCATCCAGCCCAAATACCTGTAGACAGAGACAGTTGGCTAGTGTGCACTACATTGGATCTGATATCAGGCCACTGCCACAACTGCACATGCCTGCAGAATATATAGGAAAGGTCATGTGTCACATTTTAAGCATAATATCTAGAAACAGAGAGTGAGTTCTGCACAGTGAGCATCACACACACACTTCATTCACTCGCCAACTGTGAACCTGCTCTTGTCAGTGAACCTGCGTTTTCAGTGTCTTCAGTCGTTCCACATCCATCCACAGATTCAGAATCTTCTCTCCCTGCCCACCTACCAAAAAACTCTTAAAAGCCAAAAATCTCTGTCTAGCACCATCAGTCTCACAACCACTCGCTGCTGTCTTCAGACTCTGAGCCATTTGTGTGTGTGTGAGGTTCTGTTGGATATTCTTTACTTCCACCCAGCCTCCAAACAAAAGATCACAAGAGTTAGTGTCTGTTTCACAGATGAGCAACACAGATTTATGGTAACAATTCTTTCATAATCACACACGCCTTAACTGTGCCAATGTCTGTGAATTAATATAAATCAATAAAAGGCACCGTTAGCTGTGCAGTTATGCAGTGCCTCTTGCAGGCTGACATTTGAAGAGCTGATACAGAGACAGAACTGATTATAGCACTGTAAACAAACCACAACACAACGTTTCACCAGCAAATCAAAACAGAACTCACAAATGACAACAAACGTTTTTCTTGAAAAGCAGGTTCCTGCATGTACCTGCTCACACGGCTGCATGTGTGAAGAACCATCATCTTCTGTGGTGTGATGTTCTGGTTTCTCTAGGCCACTGACTTTAGACAGACATTTAGCCAACCTGTGCTCGAACCTCACAGAGCAAACATTACTCAAACATTCATATGACTGCAATGACAAAGACCATATTAACCTTTGCAACAATATATAAATAGATAAGTGTGAAAACTACACATATTACATTTACTGTCATTCAACGTTTACTTGTTTATAATGCTTCCTATTCTGATTCTTAATTGTGTAGCTTGTTTGACACATTTTCCTATTTTCTGTCTATACGGTGTTATACGGTAATCTGTACGTGATGTTGATGGTCTGGTAGCTAATGCATAGGAGATATTTAAAGCGCACGTCTAAATTATATAGATTTAAATGAGAATCACAGATTTCACAGCAAAAATAAAAATGTGAACTCAAGCATGTGAACATCACAGATAACATTTAGCAGGTGACTCTTACCTGTACTCAAAATAACAGTCACTCTGTAGAAAAAAACAGAGTCTGTCTCTTTTCAGCCACTGCAGGCTCTGGTCTCTGTCGAAACACTGAGAGAGAACATATAAACTGCATGAAATATGAACATTGAACACAAGCAGGACAGCACCAGGTCGGGTTTTGCACATACAGTGACTGTGTATCGGTTGTCCTGAAGCAGTTCTTGCGGTAGCCAGTTTGGGTCAGACACAGTTTTAGTTTGCAGCTGATGTAGAGAGGTTCTGATAAAACGGGACAGATCTGCAGCATTCTGATCCAGCAGCTCAAAGCCTGCAGTGATACCATCATACCTGAGCGCATCACCAAAAACCTGAAACACACACCGACTTATTACTGCTTATCAATAACTTGTGGGTTTTATCAGTTAAAAAGGAAAACGTGTTTATTTCAATTCTCTCTCTATTTCACGGGTCATCATAACTTGTATAATCTTGTATAAAAAAAATTAAATCTGGTTATTGATAACTAGTAATAAACTGCAGCTTTACACGGAGTGTTAATGAAAGTTGAGGAAACCTCTTTACTTTATAAAACTTCCTAACACAAAGGACTCTCTTAAGACGTTTTTAAACAGGGTCACGGCAGAATAATGTCTCTGTATTGTGACATCTTTCGCAAGGTAAAGTTTACTTTGATAAAATGATTCTCACTGGAAGCTGAAGACATTGAAGAACTCCATGAAGGTTTGATCAGACGACAGATGTTCCTCCTGTTCAATGACACGTGATCAATTTTTCACTTTATTACACATCAGACATGATCAACAAAAACTCTCACTTACTAAGTTGTCCCTCGTTATTTCTGGCAGCTCTTAAAAAAACGTAAAAGTGCGTCAGACACACATACATAAATCTGGTAAACTGCTGCTAACAGAACCTGAACTCACCCGGAACCAGCAGAGACATCATGCGCGGTTCGGCCCTTGTTCACGCCAGTGAAATGACCCAACAGACGCGTTGCCATGGAGACCCAAACTAAAGACTTTCACTTCCTCTGAAGTTTGGAGGGGCGGAGCGCGCATGCGTCAGATCTCTTATTACAGGCACAGATTTACTTACATCCGTACAGAGGTTTGACCAGAATCAAGAAAAATCACAGAAATTTAAAGTTAAAAACGTTTTATTTAAAACAGCGTATAAATAGAAGCAGGTTAAGAGCAATATGTACACAGACAGCACCAATATGGTATTGGTGCCAAATTCATCATTAAAATCAAAGCCACACAAACAGACTCAGAGTCTCCTGACATTGCGTTTGCTCTGAGCGCTGCCCGGCAGCACGTCTCTCCTGCGTTGGGCAGACGTGTGTGTGCAGTCTTTGGACCCGTGAAACCCACACAGACAGGACATGCAGAACTGGAAGCCGCAGTCTGCCCAGCTGCACAGACCCTCACCACGCAGAGAGTGACAGCGCGCTGGATGCTGACAGCGTGGACACGGTTTCAAATGCTCATCACTGAACAGAGTCTTAGCCACCTGTCGAACAGAGACACCATCAGACGGGGAGACAGAGAGACAGAAGGAGAGATGCTCTCAGTTCAACTGTAAAAGTCTCTTATCTAGTTATATAAGGAGAAAAACAAAGTACAGAGCTGTCATCAAGACATCTAGAATTCAAAAGAGCTTTTGATCGCTACATAATTTCCGTACGTTGTTGTGTTATTTATAGTTTTGATGAGGGTCAGTACTGTTCACTGGACATGTGTACACACCTGCAGGAACTCCATGCGTTTGGTGCTGAGCTGGGACTCTGTGTGTGGAGTTGGGGAGGAGGGGGTTTGTGTGGGTGGGGTTCTGGCCTGAGCCTGGACGCTCCTCAGAGCAGACCTGCAGCTCATCGCCAACCTGGTGTCAGCATCCATAACGTGTGCCAATCTACCAACCTGCAAAGACACATGGCTTAATTCACATCAGAACCCAACAACTGTGCGTACCGTTTCTGTGGCATGTACTCTTCTGTATGCATGCAGAACATAAACCCGACACAGAGCACACGGTGAAGAATAATGTATCCCATAATGTAACATTCCTTTCATAATGTGATAAATGAACAGGACAATACAATAACAAATCTTTGTGAAATGGAGTTTAAAAAGGAATTAAAAATCGTCATGAAATGTCAGACCTGATGAAAACTTTTTAGCATGCCACCATTTAAACCTCTATGGTAAATAATGTTTAAACCTTTACTTACCATTTAAAATAACATACAGTAATCATTTGTGAATACAGCAAGAAGAGAGACCTCACCTCCAGTGCAGACTTTAACTCTCTGATGTGACATCTCCTCCTGTAGGAGGCCTTTTTGTCCTCCGAGATGATGTCATTCCAGTCATCAGACACCTGGCTGAATCTGTAATCCATCACTGTTTAATATTGATATTGCTCACGTCCACAACAATTAATTTGTTTAATTATCACCAAAACTGACCTGTAAACATCAGCTGCAGACAAAAGACTCACAATAACAGCAAGAACGTGTCTCAGGTTTCGCACTTTAAGTTCTGTAATAATGTCCACCTTGTCTAGGCCCATCTTCCGGCCAATGAGCCCTGATAGAGGCAGGCTGACTCCGACAGCTCCATCTTCCTCCAACACACGGAGTAGCTCCTCTAAACTGGTTTGCTGCTGTAGTGTGCATGTGCTGCGATGACTTATGGCATGTACAACCTGCAGCGCAGGAGTCAGAGACGATTTATCCAGACCCAAAGAGCTGAACCCACTGTCTTCAGCAGCTGGGGTCAGGGAGGGTGAGGTTTGGACAATCTGTCTCTGCAAAGGCTTGCCTGCTCTCACAGGGGACTGGAAGGGGTCACCTGCCTGTGGCATTAGCTCAGTAGTTTGTGGAGAACCAGGAACACCAGCTATGATACTTTCATCAAGATCTGGTTGGGTGAGGGCAATAGCTGCCTGGTTCTGAAATAGCATATGACATCCACTCCAGCCACCCTCAAGAGTTGAAGTGATCACCCGAGAAAATGTCAGACGCCGTTTATGACAGAAAGTGCTGTAGGTCAAAGGTCCAGTTGGGCTGATGTCTGGAGAATTAGGGCTGTTGTTGTCTCTGTGGCTTAGAAGACCTCTGGAAGTTTCTCCAGGTGCAGTGAAGTCCGTCTTACTGCCATCAGAGAACGGCTGAGAAACAAGCAGGCGCCTGCGAAGAGAAATATCCTTTTTCCTGAGTTTGGGAGTCTCACACCAGCCCGTTTGGACAGCCGGTTCCATCGAGTCCCTTCTGTGTGAGGGCAGAGACGAGCCCAGCATGTAACGCGGGTCCATGCGGCCACTGCTGTGACAGAAAGCACAGATCTGATGTTTAACGTGTGCAGACATCACCTGTGCGCTCTCCATTATCTCCATCCAGAGAACTGCTGTCAGCCTACGAATGACAGATAAAGACGTTCATTCAGCAGCACAAACTCACCGATGTGCGTGAAATATATCGACAATAGAAATGAGATGAAATACGTGTTTTAACTCTACATCTCTGACGGTTGCGGTTGCTATAGTGACGCGCCGAGCGGTTTCCCTCCTTTGGATTTAAACTTTGCGCGGATTTAAATGCGGGTGCACGACACTGCTGTGCGCGCGCACACGCGGATCAAACAGTCTAGAGATGAAGAATTTAAATTTAACAAACGCGTTTATATTGATGTTAAAACGCAGGACGCGTCCACTTACATACACAGACATACATGAGAAAGATCATCAGTGTTAAACTGAGTAACAGCAACTACGGCTCAAACACGACACATTTAACGAGAAACTAACGCGTAAATGAACATTACAATTAAATCAACAGGAATCCCGACTGGAAGAGTTACTCACGCGTCTGATCAAAACTTCACGCTGCAGGCAGACAGACAGACAGGCAGACAGAGAGAGAGAGACGCTGATCAGCTGGTCAACGAGGCTCCACCTTTCAAATTTCGAGCCCATTTCACTGATTGGGTGCGGATTTAAAGAGACTACAGCACAGATAATAAACGTCTAAAACTGCAATGGCTTAAAAAAGACAAAACTCATGTTCCGCATAAACGTTTGTAAAAGCAGCGTGTGTCGCGACATATTGTCAGAATAATGGCACCGACTAACATGCAGCCGCTATCCGCCCGTGCCGTGACTGTTTGTAGCTCTGTGTCCTGGCGGAGTTTATCATGATGTTTGCGTTACAGTTTCTCTGAATTGCTGAAAGACTAGACCCTGTTCTCCGAACCAAAGGCTCAGTGGCATAAACGCTTCTGTCGATTAAATGACTATTTGTATTGGTCTAAACACTCTCTCCACTGGGATCCCGCTGATGGTAACTGTGGGTCTCCTGCTGCCTTCAGACTCAAGCGGTTCTTTGGTTTTGTGGTATATCGTTCGGTCCTGCACAACAGATCTACAGTTACTACTACAGCATGGTACATTTTAGTCACGATGCATCACTTTTGTGTTAATGTGTGTGTTTGTAGGATTAGCTGGCATGTTGTTCAGACCTGCAGCAGGTGTTGCGATTGGATGCAAGTATCACGGAAGCTAAGCAGCTGCTGATAAAGAAAATCTTCATCACAGGAGTTTATATTTTGAGTTTTTAATACTGCACAGCACGCACACGCACATACACACATTAAAGCAGAGGTAAATAAATTCAATGTCAAGTCAGACACAGAAATTTCTAGACAAATGTTTTAGTCTTAAATGACAACTTTATTCTGGTGGCACATTAGCACTAAACATCGGTTAGCAAAGCATGTGGCTGCCCTTTACATTTATTAAAGCACATTAATAAAGTGCTCTAAAGGTCAATATGAAGTGAAAGTAACGTTTTGCTTTGGTTCAGTTACGGTCGTCCATAACCAAACTGTGACCTGCATTTAACCCATCTGTGAGGAGTGAAACCACACGCACACCTGGAGCAGTGGGCAGCTATCACCTTGTCCTTGTCACCTTCCTTGAATTACCTACATGTATTAACAAGATCATTAAAGTCGTATCTCTCCTTCCCCTCATTTAGGAAACTTTTCATTAACTGGCCCTCACGACGAACTAATTGAACAGCCCTGATCTAGAGGGCGAATGTGACCTTCTGTGCACAGAACGTTACCAGTAAAACCTCCAGACCGGCAGGTGGCGCGCGGCGCCGAAGAATGACGCCCGTCAACGTGTCGCTGATCGTCTTGCGTCAGAAATAATGATGGCGGCGCGCTGCCTCGCATCTGCTCATAGAATGATGTTCAAAGCTGTAGGTTTGAGCTTCTATCGAGCGTCACAGCAGAAGCTTTTAAAAATACAAACTGAGACACAAAACTCAAAAACTGCAGCAGAAAACATGAGGACGGCTGGCCAGAGTCCTGAGACTGACGGGAACATAAGTGAGCCTCTCAATAAAAGCTTCAATAATACAGAAGATGTGCAAACACATCCTCCTCATGTCACAACGTGCTTAAATGTGTGTCTGCAGGGTCTGTGGAGGTGTTTGACGTCCGTCTGGTGGTGTCTGTGCTTAAACAGGAAAACGCCACAGACATCTGTGTGATCAAAGTGCCACAAGATCTCAAGTATACCGAACACATCATCATAGTCAGCGGATCATCTCCACGACACCTCACCGCCATGGCCGAGTTTCTGCTTAAAATGGTAAAGAAACGTAGCTTTAGGAACTTTGGTTCTTTTAAAAAGCTCTTAGTACTTCACACCCTGTTTATCTGCAGTTCAAGTTTCTGCGGAGGAGCGGTGAGGCGCATGCGCGGCTGGAGGGCAGAGACTGTGACAACTGGAAGTGCATCGACTTCGGTTTGTAGGCTGTTCCTCCATCAACATTGTTGGTGCTAGAACAACCTTTGGATCGGTTAATCAGATTGAAGGATTTGGTTTGGAGTCGGTGTTGGGTTTAAAAGTGGCATAAGAGTATGGATAATATTATTTTTATATTAATAATAATGGGTTAGTTAGTGCTGGTTAAGATTCAAGTTAAGACTGCATTTGTGACAGACATTTTGGTCTGGAAACAAACTAATGGTGAGGGTTTGTAGAGCGTCTGTTCAGAACATGTCTGACTGTATTTCTGCTCTACAGGTTCATTGGTGATTCATCTAATGCTGCCAGAAACTAGAGAAACATACGAGCTGGAGAAACTGTGGACGCTGCGCTCGTTTGATGACCAGCTGCGGCTGATTCCTCCAGAAACGCTCCCCGCAGATTTTATTTATGATATTAAACTCAAATAAGCACATAAATAAGAACCAGATCACTTTTAGAACATTTTACCTAACCCTAACATCACCACTATCATATTTTGATCACATTTGTGGAAAAAAATCTTTGTGTACACGTTTGATCAGTTCTTTGTCTTTTTCATAGGAACGTGTAAAATGATTCTTTATTAAGCACAAGAATAAATGAACTGATGACACCATAAACCTACTGGTCTTAAACTAGCAACCAGTGATGTCACAGGGTGGGATATTTAAACAAACGTGTGAACCATCAATTGTGTGGGCTCTATATTTCAACCAACAGATCCTGAAAGATTAAAAACAAATTATGAGCAGTTCAAAGCGAAAATGTGCCAGTAAACAGTTTATTTCTCATTTTGTTTTAAGACAACCGCACAAAAAATAATGTGACACAAATCTGTTACAGGAGAAAATGACTCGCATACAAGAACAATCAGAAGAACATTTAAACAAGAACACGTAAACTCTAGTGAACTGCTTTACTGTCTTAGCATAATTGAATCAGAGGCTTGTAATTGACAACAGTCCAATCTTAACTGTAAGTATTATTATTGATACATTTGGTAATGAAAGATTTTAATTTTTTTCTGCCTCTTATTGTGAAAGAGCATCAGTGCATTCTGGGATTGCATTTCCCAAAAAACTGTAACAACCTTAGAATACAGTCATAAGAAAGAAAAAGAATCAAGCTTTTTCAACTTTTGATTGAACATATTCAAATTTGGAGTGTGCTATGATACGTTAAAATGTTGTTTTAGCAGGAAATACATAAGGGTTTGTATGTTTTTATCATTAAAACATCTGTTTTACTGTGTTTTTCCTTTTTTCCCTGAATTACTTATGCTGGTTTCTCACACCATGGGTCTGAGGGAAATGGAAGTTCAATCCTCTGTGTGTCCTGTACATATAGCAGAATTTACAATAAAATTGACTTTTGACTAATCATGCACAGAATCTATTGGTGCATCAGTCTTTGTTTATTTGCTCTTTATTTGTACAACATGAAAAGTATTTGCCATCAGCGAACAATATTTCACTAGGAACAGAATATAAATCCCTCATTAAAGTCCCAGACCCTTCACCTGAAACACAGTCAGCACCTGTCCATACAAAAACTAACAAATCACTGGTCATTTCTCTGCTTATTTTTATATAAAACTAGTTTGATCGCATAACTTAAAAATCTCTTAAATGACAGATGTTGAGTAAACAAGACTTTATAAAAGGCCTGTTCATTATATTCAATAAATAAATATTTATCCAAATGTTTGCATAACCACTTAGTGCATGGCTGAAGATTTCCTGAGAATAGTTGCAAAAAAAAATAAACAAAGGCAGTTTGACCTTATTACATAAGAGAGACTTCTGACAAGTATTTCATATTTATAATTAAAGAGTGAAGTGATTGTCTTTTAAGAATTTACAGTTATAAGTTAATGAACATAAGGAATATTAGACCTTCTTTCAAAACTCCTTTTTTAGTGCAAATAAGGTCCTTTTTACCCAAATAAGGGTATTTTCCCTGCAGTCAGCAGTAGAGTAACACACAACTTAATATGCAGAAGGCATTCTGACAGGCTTCTCATGAGTGCTGCAGCACATAGATTCTCTCATAAAGATTGTTAATATATGCTTTAATATTCAAGAGTTGCTCCAACAGGCACAAGCGCTCCTGCAGAGCACTACAGAATCATGAATGACGAACCTGTCTTACAATACAATCATTTATTTATTATTTTATGTTTTTAAACATCTCAGATATGTATTTGCTTAAACAAGGCAAGATTCTTCTTAATTTTTCTCTCTGTTATGTCCTTTTCACTGGAGGCCATTAGTTCAGAAACTGAATGTGCAAAATTTTGCAAACCGAGACTGCAGAAAATGTCCTTTCGGTTCTTTGCAGCACCTGAGTGTTTACATGCGCTGTAACATGCAGTAATCCACACTTCTGCACAGCACTGGCCTGAGATCAGTCATCACACCGCATCTACCGAGCCCATTATGAGGAAAAAAGGCAAAACTGGTCCTAAACCAGGCCCAGGATGTTTGTTTCACACCATAGCTTTGAATGAAGTCTTAGCACAAAGAAAATCTACTTTAGACTGACAGAAGAATGTGAGGAACTTCAGAAAAGATGCAAAAACCCAAGTGCCACAATAAATATCAAACTATCAAATAAATAGATTGTGTACAAAATGAATTCTCCATCTCGCTGTTTCAACTCAAAAAACAAAACAAAGAAAAATGACAAAACAATTTTGATTAAGATTTATAAGGCCGATGCGCTCAGTTCCAGCCGAAGCGTTTAGATGCGTTAGTCTCTTGAACAAAACACCTTTTAAATGCTACACATATCTGAAGTTATGTTTTGCACTAACATCATTCTTTGAAAACTAGCCTTGAAAAAACTAAATCAAAAGGTCAATTCTTAAGCAGATAGCTGACCCACCAGAGTGCCTCTCTAGAGGAATATTCACCATCACTGCCTGTAGGTGGCGATAAAACTCCACCTCTCACTTCACTATTACTACAACACACTTCTGTAATCGCTCTTTCAAAGCATCCATTTGTTCAGTTTTAACACAGCAGGGACATCATCAATCTCCACACTGACAAACCTCAAGCATCTAAATCTGAAGTAAATCAAATAAAACAGGAAATGATTACAACTAAACCCTGATCATCTCCAACCAGGTCACTGCATGAAAGTCGTGTTGTGTTTTGCTGTTCTGATGTGCTCTGCACTGTACAACACACTCACAGACCAGGCCTTTCAC
This sequence comes from Yasuhikotakia modesta, assembly GCA_036877545.1. Taxonomy (NCBI): domain Eukaryota; kingdom Metazoa; phylum Chordata; class Actinopteri; order Cypriniformes; family Botiidae; genus Yasuhikotakia; species Yasuhikotakia modesta. The sequence goes on along the minus strand of JBAJNP010006396.1, from coordinate 7,965 downwards.
TCTTCCTCTTCACTGGCTTTCTCTTCCTCATGTTCTTCCATCCATGTTCTGTGTGTAACTGGTGGAGATGAGCCTCCATCACTTTTATTCAGCACTTTGCCCGCCTGCATTCCAACCACCCTCCACACCAGCTCAGGGAAGGGTATCCCAGCTGCCCCTGGCAGAGCTAATCCCTGCCCCTCAGTGTCCTGTGGGTACAGGAATCGGGCTGCTGCCCCTGCGCTCCTGTGATGAAGGCTGAGCGAATCAGAGGTTGGGGAGGCACCCGGTTGTTGGTTGCCCGTCCCGCAGCGTGGACGACGGGTACGAAGCTCCAGACAGCTGTGGCCCTTCCTGTGACGCTGCAGATGGTCCTCACGGGCGAAGGCTTTGTGGCAAAGTGGGCATTCAAACGGACGGTCTCCACTGTGCAGTGAGAGATGGTTCTTCAGATCGTAGGAGTGCAGGAAGCGGGCGGGGCAGCTGGGACACGGATACGGCCTCTCACCAGTGTGCTTTCGCATGTGGATCTTCAGCTTATCATTCCTGAAGTAAATGAGAAACACAGATGAGCAAAATGGGCAAAATCATAAGAGTTTGCCACGCTCACACTGAGTGAGTAGCAACCACATTTTCTTCTGAATTATCATTCATGTAGAGAAAATACTGACTCTAAAGCAAGAGTTACACATGATTACTGTGACATTGTGGTGTCATGGATGATCTGTTCATCATGAGTGTCGCATTTGGTTCATGCTGGTTAAAGACAGACAATATTTTTGGCAATGACACAGAAATCTTTAAACTGTTCTCTAGCGTGTTTCTAGCAAAGACTGTTTCTAAAAGAGTGTGACTGCATATAAAGGCTTAATTTCTGTACTCACTACATGGATTTACTCCTTAACATTAATTATAATTTACATACATTTTTCAGAAAATGTGCTCATCACAAAACAAAATTTGATTTAAAAAGAAGCAACTAACAGCTGTGTAAAACAGTGTAACAATCACCAGAGTCATGAGCCGAGCACAATCAGAAAGAAAAGACTCCCTACCGTGTAAAACGGACACCACAGGCGGTGCACTGAAAAGGTTTCTCTCCTGTGTGTGTTCTCATGTGACGGGGCAACTTTCCTGCTCCATGGATGATTTTCTGACAGACAGGACACTGCTGTGGTGTCTGAGACTTCCTCTTCCTCCCGCCTGCCGCTGCTGCCTCACCCCTCCATCTTTCCCCTTGTGATTGGTTGCAGTGGGGCGTGGCCTGTCCCTGCACACCCAACTCTTCGTCTGATGGGGTGTCTCCCGGTCGGTGTGGGATTGGAGTCGACTCTTTGGGCCAGTGAGCACCTCCGTTCATTAACACACCCCACTGGGCAGCATGCTTTGCTTCGTCTTGCCCTGCGGTTGCTGGTGGGTGTTCTTCTCTGCCCTGCATGGGAAGAAGCCCATACTCAGGTGTGTCCTCTGCTGCAGGTGCCATTTCGGGATGGGAATTTCGCCAGGTTGGCCGCACGGGGAAAGATGCTCTGGCCACAGAACACAGGTCCCGTTTATGACGAGATGGAAACCGCTCCGCCTCTTCCACGTTGTCTGTCGGATCATCGCCCATCTCACCCAGGATGTCTCTGCAGGCATCTGCCACGCACTGAATGCCCAGCAACTGTGCGCCCTTCAGAACCTCCCGCATGCCCGAGCTGCGGATGGTCAGGGTAGCGGTGTAGGCAAACTCTAACAGCGCACCGAGTGCCTCTGGGGACACGCAGTCTAACTGGCAAACGCTACAGCTGTCACCCACCCCTTCACCTCCCTCCTCGCCCTCCTCTGCCCCGAACAGACGGCGGAAATACAGACTGACAGCCGCCATCACAGAGCGGTGCGTGGGGTACCGGGCACCATGCGAGGTCAGCGTGAGGTCACAGAGCAACCCTGTCCGGCGCTGAGCATTAAGACGTGACAGAAGCTCGTTGCTGTGCTCTGGGAAAGGGATCCCGATTAGACCGTCCTCTCCTGGAGACATCGCCACCTGCACATGAGAGAAACAGTATGAAAATCGAACAGAGACATTCATGTAAAGGTGCAAAACCCACAAAATGAATGTCAAATACACTCTGTAGAGTGCGTCAGTCTTACGAAAGCTCTGCATGATAAACCCCCTTTAGCATTTGTCTGATGTGTGTTCTGCCTTATTGCCCCTCAGTGGGATGACTGACAAATATTTAATAAATAAAGTGGCTAAATGTCTAAATTCATTTATTGTACAAAACCATATTTCTAAGAAACAAGTATTTTTGAAAGGAATGTATTATAAGTGCTGCTGACATGCCTGTAGAGGGTGTAGTGTTTAACAACAGACAACAGCTTCATTTATTACTGCAGAAAGCTAAAGTAAGGTTGAATCATACATTAAGATGCACAGACGTGTGTATGTGCCTGATTTAAAAAAGACGGTTCACACACATGCATACAAACACAGACACACACCTCTTGACTTTTACTTCCTTAACGGAGGATTAAACTTCATGCAGCACTTACACAGATCACTAATTTAGCCAGTGAGCAGGATCAACGGATTAGAGAGACCAAAAGACAGAGAAAGAAACACACAGAAGCCTCTTGACTTTCCTTAACGTGCTGCGACTTTTTGCAGCCCATAATACTGTCCTCTGAAACCTTCAGTGCTGCTTAAGGACAATATACCTGATTAACCTGATCCAAAACGCACACACAAGGAACAAGATTTCTCTGGAACGTGTGACTTCAGTCCTAAAGATTCTGTTAACGTTACACAATTGAGACGGAGTAAATTAGTCACTAACGAAGCCACAACCTTCACTCGCACAGACAGCTTAATGAAAAGTAAAACATTTTCACACACATTTTCTGCTGTAACGTCCTGTTTCCTTTTTTAGCTTTTACGTCAGTCATACCCATGGAGACACAGGAGTTTGTACCGCTGGTCTGGAGTGATGCGTACCGTTCTGCCCTTCATGGGCGCTGTCGAGAGAAGCCGTACCGACATCTGTGTCATAGTCTTCCTCTCGGTGTACCCGTCTGATGCTGGCAAACACAGGTTCCAGTTCTCTGATCTGCTGATGTGTGTTTTTCTGAAAGTTTGGGTTCCGTGCTCCTGTGGGGATCTCAAACTTTTCTTCCTCTCTTTCTTCTTTTTCTAATTTGTCTTCCTGTCTTCTGAAAAGGTGTTTGACACCCCTCCCCCCTCGCCCACATACCCCTTGCTCCCAACGCATCATCTCGTTTCGAAACGAATGCAAGTTTCCGAAAAACACATTCCTCACCTTCCACTGCAACTTGTGTTCGGATCGACAGATACAGCAAACAGAAAGACCGTCACTTGCCGCATTCTGGCTGTGTCATCTGTACATTTACTGCATCTGTGAATCAGAATTTTCCATCCAATAAATGTATTTTATTAATCACGCTAGACAGCTTTGGTTAACTGTGAAATTAAAAAAACTATATGATGTAAATGCCACATGAACTGTGTCATGAATCTAGCAGGAAGCAGATTAATGCCACACATAGAGATGAACAAGTACAGGCCAAAAGCATCTTTAACCTAAAAAAGCAGCCAGTATTTCAAACAAGTCAAATGTCAATCACTCAACATGAAGAGAATTAATTCATTCATATTTTGTGTTAAAGGCATTTATAAAAGTAAAAACAATTAAAACTTAATATGCAGCAGAACAAAAACTTTAGAGAACACAGCTGCACTTTTCACAGAAAGACAGATGAAATGCAGAACAACTATGAAAAAACAGATGAAATGCAGAACAACTGCACACACCATAACACCGGGCTTCTGTTTCTCTGACTGTTCTGTGCAGAATCTCCTGCTGCTGTCTAACCAACATCTGAAACTCTTAATAACACACTTGTGTAACTTTGTTCTCTTGCCCTAGAAAACCACTGGGTTGTTTTAAATCCAGAACACATGGTTAGGTTATAAATTAACCAATGTCATACAACCATGGGTTAAAACAACCCAACACAGTGTACATACTGCAGTTTTAAACAGAAACCTTCTGGATTTACTTTGAAACAGTGTTATAGAAAATGAAAAATTTGTTTAAGAACAAAACCATCAAAGATATAAAAATAACAAATGAAAAGCAGCGTATATTTGAGTTCTCCACAATGCCATTCTCTCTCCTAATCCTGAAATAATTTTAAACAATAGTAAAGATTTTACTGACCGCTTCTCCTCCAGCCCCTTCATCTCAGCAAATATTTTCATGAACATTTTCCATTTTTATTACAACTTTTAAATTTAGTGAAGATCGGTTTATATTTAGTCTATGAAACAATTTACAGACCAAAAGGTTTTAACATCATGAGAAGCTGAAATTTAGCCTGTCCAAACTGTAAATGACAACTATGAAAAAACACAGATATTTCTTAAAAATGTTCCATGTAAATAAGGACTTAATCAGCCTAATATTTCTTCACAAATAACTAGACTTGTGAATGACCATTTAAACAGGAAATTTCCATTTTTTATTGTACTATTATTTTAAATGTGATTTTACATCAGAAAATCAGACAAATAGTTCCAGACAGCTGCTCTTTTAATTACCACCAATTTAAAAAATTGTTAATTTTACTGTCCTAAAATGTGACAAACGACAGACCGTAAGAGTGAAGTTCACCCCCCAGCCCTGTTCTGAAGATGTCTCTAGAGCACATCTCTCATGTTTTTCTCTCTGGATCTCATTTCATTGCATGTTCCTTATCTTTTTCACAGACCTTGATGTGAGACTCATCACACAATCATCAGAGACATTTCATTAGAACGTCAGGCTTTATTAGAGCGAATGCAAAACTTACCATCAACTAATTTTGTGTTTAGCTACAAGTACACTAGCTCTACAGAATTAGAGAACAGAGCTCTACATAGAAATTAATCTTGAGTCTGAGATTTGAGAAGAAATCCCACAAACTAAAAAAGGCAACAGGTCGCTTTTATCAGCTCTTCGAAAACACACAAGAAAGGCTGAGTGTGTTAGCGAGTGTGTGTGCAGATCCAGAGAGCTGAGGGGAAATGCAAGGAAGATCACAACAGCCACCTAAAACAACAGCATCAAATCAGGGCTGTGGATTTGTAAACGAGTGACGAGGGGGTGCGATGTGTCATACAGAAGAGAGACAGAGTCAGAGAAGCGAGGGAGGGGGTGCAGAAGCAGAAATGGGGTGAGAGTGGGAGAAAGATAACGGTACAGGAAATGTGTGTGTGTGCGTGTGTTGAATTGTGTACTCAACAGAATCAAATCTCAAAGTCAAATCTCCTGCAGAGTGATCAGATGCTCAGCAAATGAAAGAACATGACAGGCCAACATTTAAAAAGCCTCACTGTAACAAACACTGCCAGAGAACTTCAGCACCTCAAACATTCTTGTCATGTATTGAAGGGATATTTCTATAAGGCTGTTCCTTTTGGGTGGGGAAAGAACCGTTAACAGTTTATCCATTTCTCAGGCACCTGAAAGGGCCTAGAGGTTCTTCAGAGGGTTCTGCAGGGAGCAGTTCCTCTAGCTCAACTTCTACAGCATTGTGCATTGAATATATAAATGTAAATGACAGCTGAAACCCAAACAAAGCCTCAAAAATGTACGTTGACGGTGAATCCATGTCGACCCCCTGCACCTAACTGCACTGCTGCGAGGCTGCTGGAGACAGAAACTGAATTTATGATGTCATTAATGTTCTCATGCCACTATAAAAATGCATGTAAATGTTACACCACTGCTACATAACTGGGACAATTTGTTCATATTCTTTACTGTTTCTAATACAAATATTAGATAAAATATCTGTAAAATTTTAAACTTTCTCATATTTTTAAGACATGCCAAATGTCAAAAGACTCCAAAGAGGGAACATTGCTTTGAACCCGTTCTAAATTAGACAAAATTGAACAGAATTATTAGTTACTCAATAGAAAATCTTAAAAAAAACGAGACAGCAAGAAAACACAAATATCTCAGTATGTACTTGTCTGACAGATGATCCCACACTGAGGGACTCATATACTGTAAAAGGTTTCTGTTTTCTGTTACCAGATAGTGGTGTGCCTACAGTGGTTTGTTTACATACAGGCATGCATAACTATGACTAGAACAGTAAAATAACTATGCACATATATCTATATAACTTTGGTTATATTTGTTCATTTTGTTATCCAGATTTTCAGTGGTTTAGTGTGTGTGTGTGTGTGTGGTACTGTATGAAATTGCTCTATAATCATATACAGAACATTTTGGATTTTTGGATTTTACATTTAATGATAACATTATTATTATCATTAAATTAATATTACAAAATATGGAGAAAACACAACAAGCATAAACAAACTATTTACAAATTTTGCATTTGTCATTTTATTTCTTTTGCGAGTGTAGACATTTTGTCTCCGATTGATTTGTTCTCAAATAAATGTATATGCCACTATACCAACAAATGTAATAAAAATGTTACAGGTATGCATCATGATTGTGAGTTTCTGTGTGTTATGTGTGTGTTTGTGTGAGTGTGTTGTCCTGTTGTTTTTCTATCTGGTCAGCAGTTTCAAGACAACTTACATTTTTATATGGGAAGTCAGAGGTCATAGGTTTGTCAGAGGTATGTATCAGTGTAATGTTGGGGTGTGTGCACCAGAGAAATGATGTTGCAAAACCAACTGATTCTCATCTATTTCCTGTTTCTCCTTCTTCTCTTTTGTGTCTCTATTTTTCTCTGCCTGTCTGTCTCTCTGTCTGTCAATTCAATTCAATTCAAAAATTGCTTTATTGGCATGACTATATATAGTGCAATATATATAGTTTTGCACACTAGTGCAATATGCACATTAAACAGCCAAACCATTTTGTTCCCTAAACACAGTCATGCTGACAGGAGTGCATGCTGAGTTTAGGAGTAGCGGATGCATTGTTCCAAAGCAACTGACAAATCAGTGAACATTTAACAATAAAGTTTTTTAAAGCAATTTGTTCCAAAGCCAACAGTAAATGTAGAATACAAACACACAAGTGTGTGTGTGTGTGTCTGTGAGCTAATACACACCTGTCTCTGTGTGGATGTGGTGTCAAAAAAAGTGTGTTCATGTTAATGATTCCTTACACTTACAAGAGTTTAAGAGCAAAGTGTCACTACATTGACACACAAGTCAAACGCACATGAATGTACAGACTGAACAACGCAGAACAACACAGACGCCTCTCACCTCTCTCTCTTCCCCCTTTCTCAGTCTGTTACCCCACAGCTCTCTCTCTCTCTCTCTCTCCTCATGACTGCATGAAAGTGAAAACCGTAACTGTGATGTGGGGAAATTCTGACATGGGTCCACATACCCTGAAATCAGCACTTACGGGAACGGTCTGTGTGTGTGTTGTTGTTGTGTTTCATTGGAGGGTTTTTTAATGGAAGAGGGAATCAGACCACTACAAAATTGCCACACATCTCACACACTCACACACATACATAAACATGCATACACACACAAACATGCACGCACACACACATGAACATGCACACACACAAACATGCATACGCGCGCGCACACACAAACACACACATAAACACAAACACATAAACACACACACATATACACACATAAACACACACACACACACACACACACACACACACACACAAACACACACACATATACNACACACATAAACACACATACACACACATAAACACACATAATCACACATAATCACACATAAACACACATAAACACACATAAACACACATATACACACATAAACACACATATACACACATATACACACATAAACACACATAAACACACATATACACACATAATCACACATACACACACATAAACACACATAATCACACATAAACACACATATACACACATATACACACATAATCACACATAAACACACATAATCACACATATACACACATATACACACATAAACACACATAAACACA